>CP139506.1:206077325-206249666 GCA_021014915.2 Artemisia tridentata subsp. tridentata | reverse complement strand
AACACAACATATTTTATCTTGAAACAACTATAAGACAATAAAGTTGAAGTGTTGTTGTCCCTATAACCTTGGTTTGTTCAGAATATTTATGAAGCCGAAGTATTCCATAAGATTGAAAATATAGTTACGATTAAGACAATCAGAGATACTATGCTTCTTATGTTATAAAAGTATCATATGGCAGCAAATGAAACAGAATAAGGACAACTGCACGACCTTTGGTTTGTTCCAAAGCCTGGAAATTTGAAGTAATATGTACCGGATCTTCAACTAAAAATTTCAAATTTAACTTGAAGATAAAAGTAAAAAGCCCTCACCAAGTCCTTTAAAAATGATTCTGGTCAAACATGAAAATGAAGCCAAATGTCATTGTAAGAGCTTAATGTAACCTTGCCTTCTCATGATTTCAACCACACCAAGATGCCAATCTGTAAATGATGAAGCCAAACAACATGAATCATTTTAGTGATAACATAATATACGATGCCTTAAACTAAACATGAATTTTTTCTTGTGGAACATGCCTTACTAGACGAATCGCATTTTATATATAACTAGATGAAAATTTATTACCTTTATGATGTGGGTTATTGCAATAAAGATCATTATCCATTCACCTTTCGTCCGATTTGAATTTGGTAAACAGTTAGCGACTTAGGGTTCATAAAAAGGTAGTTCATATTGACAATGAATGTGACGGTTGTCATAGAGATGATGAAATTAAAATAAATTGCTTGGGGGGACTCAAAAATTAGGAGGGAACTACACCAAAAGATAGTAGCGGGAAGCAAAATTTTGGGTGGAGGGAATGATTGAAAAGTTAAAAACTAGTATATCAAAAAGAATAACTGAAATTTCATTAATAAAGATTTAAAATTAATACTCCCTCCGTCCCATAAAAACTGTCCACTTTGGCTTTTTTAAGTTTTTTTTCTAGTTTGACTTTAAATTTTTTTTTTTTTTTTTTTGCGTTATATAATACTTGATAAAAATTATATCAATGAAAATACATTTAAATCATAATCCATTCATATATTTTTCATCAAGTGTTATATAACTCAAACAAAAATCAAAGTGGACAGTTTTTATGGGACGGAGGTAGTAATAAAATCTAGAAAGTACAATAACTCAGTCATAAAAAAGTTAGAATATGTGTTGACAAAAAATTAAAAACTCAAGTAAGAGTATAACTTTGTGTTTAAGCAATTTTTCGTAATCACTTCTTCAGCCTTTCAACTTCGGAGGTTAGTGTTAACTCCTTCGTCTTCTGAGCTGAAATAAGACAGAAAAACGTTAGCTCGTCTTGGGGTATTAATCTGAGACCAAGCACCGGTGTGAGAATAAATATTTGCTTGGTATAGAATATAACGAGATAATCTAGGGAGAGAGAGAGATAGTCTATATCGGAGTATTAGAGTGTGTCATTCAACTGGGTGAACAACTTTATTTATACTACCTGGCCTAAGCTCCACGACACGAGTATTGTGGAGATGGGATTGTCGTCTAGGCATAGCGAGGAAATCATTGTTGATGATCAGGCGATGCATTCAGAGATTATGTTGTTACAATATCACAGGTGGTTGTTATGGACGGCTTGCTATTCCATTCATACGGTATCGTACAACAACTATCGGCCAGTACGATTCAGGCTCCGAAGTAGTCGTATATCATACCTCATTGCCTCTGGACCTAGGGTGACCTTCGTCAAATGAAGAACACATTCAAAGTGATCCATTGATTTCCACTTTGATTTCAAGTGAATAACACAAGAAGATCTCCATACTTCTTAGTGTTATAGTTGTTAGTGTGTCTTTATAAAAATTGTTGTTTAACCTTATATATCATTCTTGTGTCATTATACCTCAACATCATATACCAAAGTTGTTAGTCAACATCATACGCCAACATAGAGTGATCAGTTAGTACACCAACGTAGAGTGATTCGTTAGTATTTTAGGCCTTAAAATATATTGAGTGATAAGGTTGTTCTTGCCTTGGAAAAAGACTCAATATCTAGCTTAGTATTGGTAAATAACTGAAGCGACGTTGTAAGACTTTCTCCGCTGAAAGGGATCTTGTTGATATAATGCTTACGAACTCTCGAGTTGGGTACTCGGGGAGTGGAGTAAGGCGAGGATGGAAGATTCGTGTCGAACCACTATAAATCACCATAACTTTGGTTTGCTCTTTCCGTTTCTATATTGCATTTACTTATTGTTTATTGTTTGAATATATATAATTGTGTGTCGTGATTTCACATCAAGTAAACGAAACTAATATTTCTTTAAAAGACATAAAAACGGTAAAAACTATTCAACTCTCCTTCTAGTTTTCCACAGTTTTCATTGTATAGAGTAAGAAAAAAAAATCCTATATGTTCTTTTTTTTTTGTTTTTTTTAGGATGACGTGGCCAAATCTCGTCCCACCACGTCACGTATCTAGGTGGCCGTAGATTGACATGTCATGGACCTGACAAGCCCACGTCACCCGTTCATCTCACCGGTTGGTTTTCCCAAAAGCTTATAAATACCCCCTAATTTCGCATTTGCAAGTTTTACCTGTCCGGTGGACACTCTTATCCTGATGATTATAATTAATGAAAAGGGTGACGACGATCGAGAAGACAAGGGCGTTCCTATGGATGATTTGGCTAACACTTGCTCGGATGTTAATATTAAGGATGACAACTTTGCCAAGGAGAACCAGAATGAAAATGTCGGAGGGAGTCATAGTGAAGCTACACTGAGTATGCTTCCCCTTCGTATTGTTGATCAGCGTACCGATCAGGATGTTACAACCATAATCCATTTGCCTACCATTTCTGAATTTGTCCATGTGGGGAGCAACGCTGGTGCCACGAAGACTGCTCTGGTCGATCATATTTCTGACCCCCATCATGCGGAGTCTTCGCATATCCATGTTGAGATAACTTTAATATGACTTTAATCTACTCACTATTATTTAATTTTACTAAAATGACATGTAATACACTGTAAAATTTCATTGTAATTATAATCGTTAGTCAATATTAACCTCATTTACTGTTTACTGATTCCCATTTTTTTGAAGAAATTTGAAAATTTTTCTTATTATATCATTCTAACGTAATCACGTTATCATAAAATTCACCAAATAACGAGACGAGTTTACGACGTGTAAATCACAAAACTTAATTATACACTAAATGTACTAACGGGCCAGAAACTATTTCAGCCCAACTCTATCCCATGCGCACTGTTCATCAGTCCAAGCCCAACGACATGATTTTTATTATTTCATGTAATAATACTCGATCAGCCCCTCTCCAAAACGCTCCTTGTTCTCTCAATTTCTAAACGCGACTTGTATATATTTTTGCACCATCTCGTTCACCTTCCACCATAATAATGTAGTGTCGAATTTCAGAGTTGGATACCAAGTTTTGATATGTTTTTACGAGCCAAAGTGTTTGCTTGTTTTTAACCCAACCCGACATCACCAAAAATTCAATAAGTGACCGTTTTGACTCCAACTCGTTTCTACGCACTCCTAATAATTATTCTAGCCTAATGTCGTGATAATGAAGCAGTTTTAACATCAATATATAAGTGTTACATGATTAAAACCAATTTGGCACCATTTTAAGTTACTATTCGACACATACAAATTGTAAAATCAAGATATGACTTACCTACTTACTCACATACCTTTCTAAGATCTCAAAATTTCATAAATATATCTTGAAGACCTTTCAATCATTGACATTACACATAGGAGCAAGTTGATAAGGTTTTGAAATCATTTGAGTCCATACGTGTACATAACATTTCTATAAAACTACCCCTAGCTCACCACCTTCTATCATACATTCCATACTCTCATTTTAACTCCCCTCACTCATAAAAACATCTCTGGAAGACCAGAAGAGTTCATTGGTTGTTTGAAAGCTTTTTGAAGAAACGGGTTTACGTATATATAAACGTATAAGTGGTATAGCAATCGTGGGTTTATTTTCCTTGTGTTCCATTCACTTCCACACAAATCTCTACCACCCTAGAGGTGTAGTAAGTTGTCTCAAACCCTTTTGAATTCACCTCGTACGTTATTACATAACCATGCATCATATTTAAATCATCACTCGAACGTATATATTACACTTATTTATTTACGTACACGATCTCATGTAGCACACGAATAGTGACTAGCCTCCTTTGTGGAAGGCCTAGGAGTCACGAATCACAACCATCTCACATTTATACTTATGCTACATGCATGTTTCAAGGTCATTTGCATCACATCTCAACACGTAAAATAAAACCAGAAAGCACCTAGAAATTTTCTAAGTGTTTCAACCAAAAAATACGCCCCATGTCACCTCTGAAACGATCGTATATCTTAAAATTCGACTTAACAACCATGCTTTGTTTTTACACGACCTATTAGACACCATTACTAGCTACAACTTTCGTATATATAAATTACCAATATAATCACATCTCGACCCTCAAAATAGGCAAAAGTGAAACGCTAAAATCACTTCAAGAACTGTTAACCAAAACGCGAGGTGGGCTGTTAAGCCCATTAAGCTTATTTTAAGCAAACGTGATAAGCTAGCTTATCTAGGTCTTTTGATATGAAAATAGCACGTTAAAAATGATCTTGTGGATGAGCCCAACTCGTCTCAAAGCTTATGGTTTTTTAAAACGCTAATAGGCCTTAAAAGTGGTTCGTTAAAAGCCCAACATATGAAAAATAAGCTCTTTTGCCATATAAGCTGTTGAAATAAGCTTTATTAAACTTAAAAAAAAGTCACAGAAAGATTCGTATAGCTTTTCCCACATTTTTTGTACATTTGGACTAAAAATGCAAGGTAATTTCACTTACAAGGACCAAAACTGCCAACCGACTAAAATAGGGACTGAAAATGTAAAAACAAAAACTTTAAGGTGAGAGTTGTTATATTATTTAATTCCAAGCTCAGAATGTAAATTTGGACAATTAGTGGACTATAAATGCAACTTATACATAACCAAGGACTAACGGTGCAACGCTAACGCCGTTAGGGTAAAAAGTGTAAAAACGGAAGAAGGACAAGGACCAACAGATTATATTTGACATTCTTATTTTATTTTCCATTTTACGATTTCCATTCACGTCACGTGCATTTTTGTATATTTCATCTACTTATTATTTAAAGTTACGTTATATTTATATAACGATATTTTGAACGATTTAACTTCACATTTCATTTTACCACTTTAGAGGAAATGTTATTATTTGATTAAATGACATAAAAACAGGATAATATTATATGTAATATTATTTTTGAATTGTAAGCATTTTAAGCACATCACACTCTCACTCTAACAATTAAATCGTCATCCGTTCTCGTTATCACTTCCACCATTTGTATTAGTCAGATTCTTAGACTTCCCCATTTATTCAGGTTGTATTTTGAAGTCGTTACCATAATCTCATCGGAACTTACTTTTCACCATCCTCAGTATCACATAAGGTGAGTCATAGCCTCACTTTTACTTATTTAACAACTTTATACTCCGTGAGGGAGATACATGCTATAAACAGATCACAAGTATTTTTATGTATACTTACCTGACTTGATATATGCCTAAGTTACCTTATTGCCACAAGACCCTTTATCATGAGCCATTAATCACTAGTATGTGAACGCGAATATAGTGAATAGATCTATTAGAGGTTGACGACCTATCCCACTAATACTGGACGGAATGCTTTTTGCTAGTCGTATTAGTAGTGATGCATTATATTTGAGAAAAATAGGAATTGGCAAATCACCTATTACTCGAGGGCAATATATCCATCATTAACTTGATGTGACTCCTCCGTTTTACGGTACTTTGTTAACGTTTGCGTGTCATGAGACTTAGGGCAATATATATATTCTGCAATATCAATTTTTCAACTGATTGTATTCCCAATACAATCTTACTTGTGTATCGAACTGATTACTAAATTTCAAACTCTATGATTTCACTCAACATTTTTGTTGACTTTTAAGCATATTTATCTCAGGTAATTAGCAGAGCAGCAAGGGCATGGAACGGGCTGTGACTTATCTTTATTATGGTGTAAAATAAAACGTGTAATTCAGTTTAAAAACAATATTTCCTTTAAGGACTTCATCACTCTGATGTGAAGCTTTTGTAACTGAACTAATAATAAGGACCTATATTATAAAAACGTCTCTTCAAGCCGTTTTCTATGATTATGACTTCGATCCTCACAGTAACACCCAGATTAGTCTTTCGCTGTTATCACATAATTTAGGGGGTGTTGCAGATTTGTATCAGAGCCATGGTTATAGAGAACAAAATGTTTTCAAACGTTGGACTATAACTACACTTTCAAATGAATTAATTTTACACCATACTATCTTAAGCCCTCCGTGCCTGCCTGCTACCATGCTCAGTACATTACTTATTAAGGTTATGCTACCCAAATCTTTGTACATTAGAATCTTACTCACTTGATGTTAATGATTACTTACTTTTACTATTTACGGGTTATTACAGTACCATGTCATCAGCCTCCCATATTAGCCTACCATCGGATTTAGATTCCGAGGATTCCCTAGCATCGGTTACATCACCTTTATTTCCTTATGCTTTAGCACCCGATGCCTTACCTGACGAGACGGAGCCCTTTGAGGAGGGTGAAGCCACCGCCACACCCTTATTTGACGACCCCTATGTGCTAGCTTTACCAGCACCTATACCACCACCACATTATGTTTTCGATTCATATGCCCCTTTTACATTCCACCCATTGATGACGCGTATATGGAGAGTCAGAAATGGGTCCCTGCGGAGGATACGCCACCAGAGTCCCATCATGTCTCACCACCTTTACCACCTGATCACCTATTTGACCTATGTACCCAGACATATCCATTCCCACCCCATCAGCAGGACCCGACTCCTGCGGAGGACATACCTTCATCGAGTTGGCCTCATATTTCAGACCCCATACATCCATCCTCACCATCATTACCTTATCCCCCTGGCTTTACTCCCCCAGCTCAGATCCCTGAGACTAGAGAGGACTTTAGGGCGGTAGTTACCCACACCCTTACGCCATCTACGGTAGTGACGCGTCTAGAGAGCCACAGAGAGCAGATCGACTCACTCCTCCGTATGATTGACCACTCATCATTGGACCTCCCAGGGACGATCAGTGACACTCTACATAGTCTCATATCCAGCAAAGTAGACTTACAGCAGGGCCTGACTCAGAGGCAGTCAGACATATCAGAGACACGCTCCTTCGCGATATCCTTGCGAAGAGAGGGACAGACCCTGGCTTGGGAAGCTCAGCTTGCACGCCGTAGAGCCGATACCTTGGAGAACATCATAGGAGACATACAGGCCCAACATCAGGCAGAGATACAGAAACTCCGAGACCATATCTCAGAGCTTACGGGACATATGGACGGGCCCAGCCATTAGACGTAGTTAGCATTTGTATAGTTTTGAGGCATCTTAGCCTGCCGCATGTAGCAATTAATAAAGAATCTTGTATCATTTTGTTATGTAACTTAATTGATCAAGTTATTAATGTTATGTTGTTGGTTATGATATACTATATATTGATGTTGATTTATGTTTTTATGGTTGTTCGTATGTATCGTAATTATATCCAGACATGTCGTGATGTTACTTGTTATTATTATGGTTCTTTAAACGTTACAGCTATGATAAAATTCCAAACACATAATGCATAGAAACTCAAAATAAACTTGATGAATGCAGAGAAAGTTGCTGAACTTCAGCTTTTGTAGATGAATCAGTTTGTTCCTTAACAATCCCATACCAAAAATTGATCATTTACTTACGATAGTACCTAAACATGTCGTAACTTTTGTGATTTTCAATTTAATCATAACTTCATATTGTAACTACATTATTAGAATTCATATACTCATTCCTCCATTACTCAACCGTTCTATGCGAATTCTAAATTTGTGTTTCTTGTGGCATTAATAGAAATATGGTTCATACCAGAAATGAAACTACCAACCATACCGCAGCACTGACGCCTGCGGATGTTCAGAGAATGATTGTCGAAGGCATCGCTGCAGCTCGCGAAGCTGATGCTGCAACCCGCTCAAGTAACGACATAGGGGCAACAACTGAAGGCGAGGCATCTATACCTCGCAAATGTACTTATAAAGACTTCATAAGTTGCCAGCCGACCACCTTCAAGGGTATATAAGGAGTGACAGAGTTAGCTCAGTGGTTTGAATGTATTGAAACGGTATTTATGAGAAGCAACTGCGCAGAGAACAACAAAGTCACTTTCGCTACTGGAACCTTAAGAGGAGATGCACTATCTTGGTGGAATGCTACTGTCCAGACCATGGGTGCTGATGCAGCATTTCAAATCTCCGGGACTGAATTGAAGAAAAAGATGTTAAAGAAGTACTGTCCTCGGACGGAGATTAGGAAACTAGAGGATGAATTTCATCAGCTAGTAGTGAAAAATAACGACCTGAAGACGTACAACCGGAAATTTCAAGAATTATCTATTCTATGCCCGACCATGGTGCCTGACATGGAAAAGACGTTGGAAAGTTATGTGGAGGGACTACCCCAAAGCATCGAGGGGGACGTCACCTCATCTAGCCCGAAGACACTTGAAGAAGCGATCGCGCTTTCACAGCGATTGTTGGATCGAGTGATCAAACGGAGTTCTACCTCCACAGTCAACGAGCACAAAAAGAGTTTTGATAACCGTGGGAACCACAACAACAACAACAGCAGCAGGAACAACAACAACAACTACAACTACAACCGGAACTATACCAGCAACAACCAGAACAACAACCGCAACAAAGACCACCAGCAGAACCGCAACGACCGCCACCATCAACAAAATCGCCGTCAGGAAGCCGCCAGGGCTTATGTGGCTGTGCCCACTGAAAGAAAAGTTTATGCCGGGACACAACCCCAGTGTAACAAGTGTAAGTTACATCACATCGGATCTTGTATAGCAATCTGCGGCAACTGCCGAAGAGTGGGACATGTGACCAAGGACTGCCGAGCCACAGGGGCAAATGCACAACTAGTAATAGTGAAGTGCCATGGTTGTGGTGAAACGGGGCATTACAAGAGTCACTGCCCAAAGAACCCCAACAACGTTGCTCGTGGGAGAGCATACGTACTCGAAGATGGAAACGCACCTCAGAACCCCGACGTCGCTACGGGTACATTCTTATTAAATCAATGCGGTGCTAAGATATTATTTGATTCTGGGGCTGATAAGAGCTTTGTGTCTACTTCATTTGCCTTACTGCTTAATATTGCTCCCATAGAATTAGATACCACATATGAAATTGAAATAGCTAACGACAATATTTTAAGCACCAATACCCTGATCAAAAATTGTACCCTAACACTTCAAAATAAATCCTTCCCCATTGACCTCATGCCCATCCAACTTGGAAGTTTCGATGTCATCATTGGCATGGATTGGTTATCCAAGCACCGTGCCAGAATCATTTGTGATGAGAAAGTCGTCCAAATTCCTCTAGACGGCGAAACACTTAGCGTTCGTTGTGATCACCATAGAACCCAACTCAATATCATCTCGTATATCAAGACGGTGAAATACATAAACAAAGGATGTCATGCGTTTTTGATTCAAGTGACGGAAGGTGAATCAAAAGAGAAGGATAAACAACTTGAAGAGGTACCAGTCGTAAATGAATTTTCTGAAGTATTCCCTGAAGACTTGCTAGGTATTCCACCAATTCGGCAAGTAGAATTTCGAATCGATTTAGTGCCTGGAGCAGCACCTGTTGCAAAAGCACCGTATCGGTTAGCACCCTCCGAAATGAAAGAGTTATCTGAGCAGTTGAAAGAACTGTCAGATAAGGGATTCATTCAACCAAGCTCATCACCTTGGGGAGCACCAGTCCTATTTTTCAAAAAGAAAGACGGAACATTCCGAATGTGTATTGATTATAGAGAGTTGAATAAACTCACGGTGAAAAATCGATACCCATTACCAAGGATTGACGATCTATTTGACCAACTGCAAAGATCGAGTGTTTACTCAAAAATCGATCTGAGATCGGGATATCATCAATTAAGAGTCAGGGAAGAAGACATTCCCAAGACAGCCTTTCGAACACGGTATGGGCATTATGAATTCCGAGTAATGCCATTTGGTCTTACCAACGCACCAGCAGTGTTCATGGATCTAATGAACCGGGTATGCAAGCCATACTTGGACAAGTTCGTGATTGTATTCATTGATGACATTTTAATCTACTCACGTAACGAACAAGAACATGCGGAGCACTTGAGAACCATTCTGGGATTACTCAAGAAAGAAAAACTGTATGCAAAATTTTCCAAATGTGATTTTTGGATTTCCACCGTTCAATTTCTAGGCCAAATCATCAATAGCTGAGGTATCCACGTTGACCCTGCCAAGATCGAAGCAGTTAAAGGTTGGGCATCATCCACCACTCCAACTGAAATTCGTCAATTTCTAGGTCTCGCTGGCTACTATCGAAGGTTTATAGAAAACTTTTCCAAGATCAGAAAACCCTTAACAGAACTCACTCAGAAAAACAAGAAGTACATCTGGGAAGAGAAACAAGAGTCGGCATTCCAACTCTTGAAGCAGAAACTCTGTGAGGCACCGATTTTAGCACTACCGGAAGGAAGCGACGACTTTTTAGTGTATTGTGACGCATCTCATCATGGTTTAGGTGCAGTAATAATGCATCGAAACAAGGTTATAGCCTACGCCTCACGACAGCTCAAGAAGAATGAGGAAAACGATACCACTCATGATCTAGAATTAGGAGCAGTGGTATTCGCTCTTAAAATATGGAGATATTACCTGTACGGTACAAAGTGCACGGTTTTCACCGATCACAAAAGTCTTCAACACATACTGGATCAGAAGGAGCTGAACATGAGACAGCGCCGATGGTTGGAACTACTCAACGACTATGACTGTGAAATTCGCTATCACCCCGGTAAAGCGAATGTCGTGGCCGATGCATTGAGCAGAAAGGAAAGAATCAAACCCCTTAGATTCCGATCTCTAGGAATGACAATTTGTTCACCACTTCCATCCTAAATTCTCATAGCTCAATCACACGAAAAGATTTATGGCATGCCGGAAAGTGAAAACGGATTCGTGAGAAGATCTGATGGAATGTTATGTTTCAAAGAAAGATATTGGATTCCTCTCTACGGAGGTATTCGAGATCTTATCATGCATGAGTCCCACAAGTCCAAATATTCCATCCACCCAGGTTCCGATAAAATGTACCAAGACCTCAAACAGATCTACTGGTGGCCGAACATGAAAGCCGACATCGCGAAGTATGTTGGAAAATGTTTGACTTGTTCAAGAGTTAAGGCAGAAAGTCAGAAACCGTCAGGATTACTCGTACAACCAGAATTACCAGTCTGGAAATGGGAACAAATTACCATGGATTTTATTACCAAATTACCAAGGACGTCGACCAGATTAGACACTATCTGGGTCATCATCGATTGTTTAACCAAATCCGCGCATTTTCCACCCATCAAGGAAACTGAAGAGATGGAGACACTCGCTTAGTTATACCTCAAGGAAATTGTGATTCGACATGGAGTCCCAATCTCCATCATTTCGGATAGAGACAGCCGATTTACCTCGAGATTTTGGCAATCTCTACAGAAAGCTCTCGGTACTCGTTTAGACATGAGCACCGCTTATCACCCACGGACCGATGGACAAAGTGAAAGAACGATCCAAACCTTGGAAGATATGCTTCGAGCATGTGTTATTGACCTCGGGAGAGGTTGGGATAAACACTTACTGTTGGTTAAATTCTCTTACAATAACAGTTACCACGCCAGCATAAAAGCCGCGCCCTTTGAAGCACTTTATGGAAGAAAGTGTAGATCGCCTGTCTGTTGGACGGAAGTTGGAGACATACAACTTACCGGACCAGAACTGATACACGACACGACCAAAAAGATATTCAAGATCAGATAACGCCTACAAGTTGGTCGTGACAGACAAAAGAGTTATGCTGATATAAGAAGAAAACCCATGGAATTTTAAGTTGGCGGCAGAGTCATGTTAAAAGTTTCTTCCTAGAAGGGAATGATACGCTTCGAAAAGCGTGGAAAGTTAAAACCGAGGTACAATGGACCCTTCAAGATCCTCGAAAGGATTGGTCCAGTTGCCTATAAATTAGAACTCCAAGAAGAACTCAGTAGGGTACACCCTACATTTCATGTGTCACAACTCAAGAAATGTTTGTCGGAAGAAACTCTCGTCATCCCACTGAAAGAAATCAGACTTGACGACAAACTTGTGTTCATAGAAGAACCGGTAGAAATAATGGATAGAGAAGTGAAGCAACTTAAGCAGAACCATATTCCCATTGTCAAAGTTAGATGGAATTCCAAAAGAAGACCAGCGTACACGTGGGAACACGAAGATCAAATTCGTGAAAAATATCCACACCTATTTTCATAGACCACCCTCATGACCATCTTAGACTTGAATTCCGGGACGGAATTCAGAATGACGAGTGAGTACTGTAATACACTGTAAAATTTCATTGTAATTATAATCGTTAATCAATATTAACCTCAGTTACTGTTTACTGATTCCCATTTTTATGGAGAAATTTGAAATTTTTTCTTATTATATCATTCTAACGTAATCACGTTATCACAAAATTCACCAAATAACGAGATGAGTTCACGACGTGTAAATCACAAAATTTAATTATACACTAAATGTACTAATGGGCCAGAAACTATTTCAGCCCAACTCTATCCCGTGCGCACTGTTCATCAACCCAAGCCCAACAACATGATTTTTATTATTTCATGTAATAATACTCGATCAGCCCCTCTCCAAAACGCTCCTTGTTCTCTCAATTTCTAAACGCGACTTGTATATATTTTTGCACCATCTCGTTCACCTTCCACCATACTAATGTAGTGTCGAATTTCAGAGTTGGATACCAAGTTTTGATATGTTTTTACGAGCCAAAGTGTTTGCTTGTTTTTAACCCAACTCGACATCACCAAAAATTCAATAAGTGACCATTTTGACTTCAACTCGTTTCTACACACTCCTAATAATTATTCTAGCCTAATGTCGTGATAATGAAGTAGTTTTAACATCAATATATAAGTGTTACACGATTAAAACCAATTTGGTACCATTTTAAGTTACTATTCGACACATACAAATTGTAAAATCAAGATATGACTTACCTACTCACTCACATACCTTTCTAAGATCTCAAAATGTCAGAAATATATCTTGAATACCTTTCAATCACTGACATTACACAGTAGGAGCAAGTTGATAAGGTTTTGAAATCATTTGAGTCCATACGTGTACATAACATTTCTATAAAACTACCCCTAGCTCACCACCTTCTATCATACATTCCATACTCTCATTTTAACTCCCCCTCACTCATAAAAACATCTTTGGAAGACCAGAAGAGTTCATTGGTTGTTTGAAAGCTTTTCGAAGAAACGGATTTACATATATATAAACGTATAAGTGGTATAGTAATCGTGGGTTTATTTTCCTTGTGTTCCATTCACTTCCACACGAATCTCTACCACCCTAGAGGTGTAGTAAGTTGTCTCAAACCCTCTTGAATTCACCTCGTACGTTATTACATAACCATGCATCATATATAAATCATCACTCGAACGTATATATTACACTTATTTATTTACGTACACGATCTCATGTAGCACACGAATAGTGACTAACCTCCCTTGTGGAAGGCCTAGGAGTCACGAATCACACCCATCTCACATTTATACTTACGCTACATGTATGTTTCGAGGTCATTTGCATCACATCTCAACATGTAAAATAAAACCAGAAAACACTTAGAAATTTTCTAATTGTTTTAACCATAAAATACGCCCCATGTCAACTCAGAAACGATCGTATATCTTAAAATTCGACTTAACAACCATGCTTTGTTTTTACACGACCTATTAGACACCATTACTAGCTATAACGTTCGTATATATAAATTACCAATATAATCACATCTTGACCCTCAAAATCGGCCAAAATGAAACGCTAAAATCACTTCAGGAACTGTTAACCAAAACGCGAGGTGGGCTGTTAAGCCCATTAAGCTTATTTTAAGTAAACGTAATAAGCTAGCTTATCTAGGTCTTTTGATATGAAAATAGCACGTTAAAAATGAGCTTGTGGATGAGCCCAACTCGTCTCAAAGCTTATGGTTTTTAAAACGCTAATGGGCCTTAAAAGTGGTTCGTTAAAAGCCCAACATATGAAAAATAAGCTCTTTTTCCATATAAGCTGTTTAAATAAGCTTTATTAAACTTAAGAAAAAAAGTCATAGAAATATTCGTATAGCTTTTCCCACATTTTTTGTACATTTGGACTAAAAATGCAAGGTAATTTCTCCTACAAGGACCAAAACTGGTAACCGCCTAAAATAGGGACTGAAAATGTAAAAACAGAAACTTTAAGGTGAGAGTTGTTATATTATTTAATTCCAAGCTCAGAATGTAAATTTGGACAAGTAGTGGACTATAAATGCAACTTATACCTAACCAAGGACTAACGGTGCAACGCTAACGTCGTTAGGGTAAAAAGTGTAAAAACGGGAAAAGGACAAGGACCAACAGATTATATTTGACATTCTTTTTTTATTTTCCATTTTACGATTTCCATTCACGTCACGTGCATTTTTGTATATTTCATCTACTTATTATTTCAAGTTACGTTATATTTATATAACGATATTTTGAACGATTTAACTTCACATTTCATTTTACAACTTTAGAGGTAATATTATTATTTGATTAAATGAAATAAAAACAGGATAATATTATATGTAATATTATTTTTGAAT
The DNA here is from genome assembly GCA_021014915.2 of Artemisia tridentata subsp. tridentata. Classification (NCBI taxonomy): domain Eukaryota; kingdom Viridiplantae; phylum Streptophyta; class Magnoliopsida; order Asterales; family Asteraceae; genus Artemisia; species Artemisia tridentata. The sequence continues at coordinate 206,234,757 of CP139506.1, read as the reverse complement.
TGTAAGCATTTTAAGCACATCACACTCTCACTCTAACGATTAAATCGTCATCCGTTCTCGTTATCACTTCCACCATTTGTATTAGTCAGATTCTTAGACTTCCCCATTTATTCAGGTTGTATTTTGAAGTCGTTACCATAATCTCATCGGAACTTACTTTTCACCATCCTCAGTATCACATAAGGTGAGTCATAGCCTCACTTTTACTTATTTAACAACTTTACACTCCGTGAGGGAGATACATGCTATAAACAGATCACAAGTATTTTTATGTATGCTTACCTGACTTGATATATGCCTAAGTTACCTTATTGCCACAAGACCCTTTATCATGAGCCATTAATCACTAGTATGTGAACGCGAATATAGTGAATAGATCTATTAGAGGTTGACGACCTATCCCACTAATACTGGACGGAATGCTTTTTGCTAGTCGTATTAGTAGTGATGCATTATATTTGAGAAAAATAGGAATTGGCAAATCACCTATTACTCGAGGGCAATATATCCATCATTAACTTGATGTGACTCCTCCGTTTTACGGTACTTTGTTAACGTTTGCGTGTCATGAGACTTAGGGCAATATATATATTCTGCAATATCAATTTTTCAACTGATTGTATTCCCAATACAATCTTACTTGTGTATCGAACTGATTACTAAATTTCAAACTCTATGATTTCACTCAACATTTTTGTTGACTTTTAAGCATGTTTATCTCAGGTAATTAGCAGAGCAGCAAGGGCATGGAACGGGCTGTGACTTATCTTTATTATGGTGTAAAATAAAACGTGTAATTCAGTTTAAAAACAATATTTCCTTTAAGGACTTCATCACTCTGATGTGAAGCTTTTGTAACTGAATTAATAATAAGGACCTATATTATAAAAACGTCTCTTCAAGCCGTTTTCTATGATTATGACTTCGATCCTCACAGTAACACCCAGATTAGTCTTCCGCTGTTATCACATAATTTAGGGGGTGTTACATGACATTTTACGTTTTAGATCATGTTATTGTTCATACGGTTAAACTTGATTAAACGTCTAAAAACGGTTATCCATGACCTGAACCGCGGGTAACCGCTCATTTCGGGTACGCGCATGTCCGGTTACCCCTTAGTACGGTTCGGTTTCGATACTAAAATGAATTACCATCTCCACGATGTATAATTTAAATATTACAACTAACCGAAGTGAACCACTCCGTGAAACCTCTACCAACTCATAAGATTATTCTACTTCTGTAAAATGTTTATTTTTGTATTATTTAACATCTTTATGTCATTGTCTCTGTTATTATACTCTTACTTATAAGTCGTAACATATAACTTCTCATGGTATTTGACTCAGTAAAATTAGACTAAAGCTACAATAACTTGAGCATTTGGAGGGAATGTGTGAATGTGGCGCCAAATCATGTCAAACTTTGATTTATATAACTACTCTAATTAATTGGAAAAAATGGATGAAATGTACAAAATGTGGCGCCAAATCTTTTATGTATTCTTTGAGTTCCAGTTAATGAATTTGAAACAATTGAGGGAATGTACAACTATATTAAGTGGCGCCAACTATTATCAAGTTGGAAGTTAGAGGCACATTAAAGAAAATAATTTTTTTGTAATTATAATTATATACTATCCTAGTATATATGTATATATAAGCATAGCATTTTAAAAAGATTGTTAATTCTTCATAAATCCTGCACTTTTAAGGCATGTTGCATAGTTTTGGAACACTTATTTATAAATCGTTGTCTTCTAACAAACATTAATTGAAAGGCATACACGTTTTGAAAGTGTTGCTATAAAAATGTTGTATTAAGCCTGTTTTCTAGTAGTGTTCCCTCAAAAATCTATCACTAAATTATTATACCAAAGCCCATAGCTAATCCGTAGCTAAGTGTAAAAACTCGACGACGTATTTGAGACAGCTAAAAAATCCATCACTATATCGTCATAATTCTGTCGCTAATAGATGCAACCTAAGTTTGTCGTTAACTCTGTCTCAGTATGATTACATTTAGCGATAGAATTGTGACAGATGCGTAATGTGTCTCTAATTTTATTGTGTCACTACTTTTTCTCTAATTTACCAAAGCCAATTTTGTAGTTAATCTATCGCTAATTCGTCACTGTGAATCATTTTTTTGTGACGGAATAATTCGGTCGCTAATTTTCGTCATTGTTGTTCAGTATTCTAGTTGTGTGTGCTAATCTCTCTTCATCTTCACTTGCAAGCTTTTGTTCGACCAGAAATCTTACAATCTTTTGTTCTTCTTTTAATTCTGCCTGTTCTTCATCATGTACCCTTTGAGCCATTTCTTGATCAAGACTTATCTGAACTTGAACTCTCTTGCTAACTTTGCTTGGTTGCTCAGACTCTTGCATAATACCTTTTCGTTTATCTACACTTCTTCTAATGTAAACAGCAGGAGTACTGGCAGTACTAACAAATGCATCAGCAGTACTAACTTGTTCAGCAGTACCAATATCTTCTTTACCTGTAGGAACTCCCTTAGCAGTATCAAAAACATCTTCAAAACCTATATTATGCTCAGACCTCCCCTGAACCTCTGCATCATCATGTACTAAAGTGATGTTTGGATCTTGATCAATGTCGTCTATTCTCCTCCCCTGTTTGGAAGGATCCTCCAAATCATCTTCTGAATCATCTTCTTCATAATCAGACTCCACAATGTTTGCTCTTCTCTTAACTTGACTGGACTTGAGTTTTTGCTCTAACCTCTTCACCTTTTTGATCAATTTTGTAAAAGCAACATCATAAACTTGTTTTGTCTGCTTCAATTCCAGCTCCAAGCTAGTTACCCTTTTTGACAATTGTGCACATAAAGCCATCAATTCATTGTCTTGCATACTGCCCTCATCACTTCTAACTGTGTTAACTCTTGGGAGAGGTGAATCATAGGGCATGTAAGACTCAGTCTCAACCCTAGGTTGATCAGCTGAGCCCCCCATAGTATCCTGTTGGCTGGGGTTTCCATCACCTGAATCAAGCTCATGAGAACTTGACCCATTAGATGTTTCCTTGGTTTGGGTCTTATTTATGTTACCACTGGCCTGCACTGCTTCTAAGCTAGACACAGTAGTGGCAGCCCTTACCAATCGGTCACTCTCACAAATATTGACAACCTCATCTGCTACAGGGATTTGAGTAGGAGATCTGGGCTGAGGAACCACAGATTCCTATCTGATTCTTCTCCTATAGGTTTGTGAAATTGGAGGTTGTGAGGTTGATGGAGCAATTGTGGGTGTGTGATGGGAATCAACTGGGATTGTTGATCCTTCACCCTGAACAGTTTGATCTGGCACAATCATTGATGAAAACAATGGTACTTCTACCCCAGTATAACCCTTAGAAATCATCTTCATATTACTAAAAAGTTTTTGAGTAAGGGTAGGAGTTTTATAAAATCTTGTGTGAGGTAGACGCAAGTTCTTGTGCTTGTTCAAAAACATTTGAATAAATCTTGCATACATTAAAATTTTGTATTTACTATCCAAGTTTTTCACCATACCATCAAAAATCAATTTTGAGAAATTAAACTGCTGCTTTTTGGCCAAGCAAATAATAGCAGTTGTTATATTGCTACTAAATTGTTCCCAAGCAGTTTTTTTTTGGACTTAAACAATGTAGGATGGTATGAATGAGAAATTTCCATTGAGGGGAAAAGTGTCCTTTTTGAAAAGTCAATATGTCAGAAGTTGACACATACCCCATCAAGGAAAGGTTTTCAAAAATTTCATTATTTGGCAAGGAACTAATACCATGATCATCTGCTAGTTTGAGATGCCTCCTAACAGATGACTCAGTAATAGTCATGACTTTGCCATCAACTGTTGCAGTTAACTCTTGTTCTCCATTATCAAGTGTTCTGGCATTAGCAGTATGCCAAAACTGCTTGATATGAGAAACATAAATAGTAGGATTCTCTGTAAGAGCTTACCTGATGTGACTGGTATTGAGAAAATCTACTATTTGGTGAAATCCTTGACTTCCCTCTATTTTCTGTAAGTAGGCGACCATGTTGTGTTTGTCACAGAATTCTAAATTTGCCATTGAGATTGTTTGAAAGAGAAAAGTGTGATCAGGGTTCTGGGTAATGATCGTTTATGAGAGTGTGTGTTTGGTAAAGCAAATTGAGATTATAAAGATATCACTTAGGGTTTGGATTGGACCGACTGAATAAATCTTTTCTTAATCGTGAAGAAATCTTATAAGTTAAAGAAAGAATGTGAATTGTCCAATTTGGGAAACCTATAATCGAACTAATTGACAAAAATATCTCAACGGCTAGAATTAAAAAAAACGGTTATTCCCAAAACGCCACTAACGGTTACCCAACAGTACTAAGTTTTATCCAGCAGTACAAACTTTTGCCTACCAGTACAAACTTTTATAAACACTTTTTCTCAGCAGTATTAACCCAATTTCCTTTTAAAACAATACTGCACTCATACATTTTGAAGGGATTAAGTGTAAAGGAAGACACTTAATCATTTCGGTTGCATTTAACCTCTGGTTGTGTGAGAACCAATGATTTCAGTATAACTACTGCCTGTGATCAGATAGACTCATTAAAAGAACCTTCTTGACAGGGTTTCCAGCTCGTGGCCGGTGTTACCTCTAACACAAATGTATTAGATTCAGTTTTGCTCGCTGTTCTCTAAACCAAATGTCCTTAGACTAACACACTATCTTAATGATAGAATGGTAAAGAGTGAGTTAGATCAGTTACAATCTGACTAACTAAAAACCATCAATTCATGTTTAGTATAGGTTGATTTCAAGAGAAAGATTTTAAAGAACCTCCCAACTCAGGTGTTAACCCTTGTCAAGTGATCCCTAAATCTTCTCTATCATTAATCAGTTGCACCATCATTAAGCAACAACATTCCATCAAGCAATCCACCACTTTTGCTTTTCATCATGAAGCTCACACAGCATCAATTCCAATCATACTGCTTTGCTTATCCTGCAAATGTTAGTCTAAAACCAAGAAAACACAATCCAAAGCATTTTCTTCATAACAGTATTAAGTATGACTAACAGTATTAACCTAACAGTCTTAATTTGCACTAGCAGTATTAACATCTAACAGTACTAATCCTTTACAAAACATTACAAAGACACAAAGAGATTAAAACTTTAAGGATTTAGCATTCCAATACTTGCAACCAAGTACTCAAATGGTAAGTAAATCTGCAAAATTGTTATCTGTGTGTATTTTAACTACTTGAATTAACTTTTTATCATTGCAGTCTCTTATAAAATGATGTCTAATCTCTATGTGTTTTGTTTTAGAGTGTAAAACAGGATTCTTAATAATACAAATAGTACTGTTATTTTCAATATAAATCATGGTGTGTATAAAATTATACCCATAATCCAGCATTTGATTCTGAATCCAGAGTACTTGTCCACAGCAACTAGCAACAGCCACATATTCAACTTCAGTTGTAGAATTGGAAACCACAGTTTGCTTCTTACACTGCCATGAGATCAACCTACATCCTAGGAACTGACAACCTCCTGTTGTTGACTTCCTATCTAAGCTTACTCCAACATAGTCACTATCACTATATGCCACCAGATCAAAGGGAGAATCTCTAGGATACCAAAGGCCTAATTTAGGTTGGCATTTTAGGTACCTAAAAATCATTTTCACAGCATGTAAGTGTGAAACCTTAGGTGTAACTTGGAATCTCGCACATGCACATACTGCAAACATAATGTCTTGTATAGATGATATAAGATACATCAATGATCCAATCATTGACCTGTAGAGATGAACATCAACATCATCACCATCTAAGTCCTTGAGCAAAGGCTTGTCTGGATCCATTGGGGTGCTAGCTGTTTTGACATCAGTATACCCAAATTTCCTCAAAATGTCAGTTACATATTTATCCTGTATCCCATCTTCTTTCTGATTTACTTGCAACCCTAAGAAGAAAGTGAGTTCTCCCATAGAAATCATCTGAAACTTATCATGCATCAGTTTCTCAAACTCAGAACAACTCTCCTTCTTTGTAGAGCCAAAGATAATGTCATCAACATAGACCTGGACAGGCAAAATATCCCATTTTTGCTTCTTGATAAACAATGTCTGATCTATCTTTCCTCTGTGAAACCCATTTTCCAATAAATACTTGGCCAAGATTTCATACCAGGCTCTTGGAGCTTGATGCAAACCATAAAGTGCTTTCACCACCTTGTAGACTTTATCTGGATAGTCAGGATCTTCAAACCCTGGAGGTAGAGTAACATATACCTCTTCTTCAATTGTACCATAAAGGAAAGCACTCTTCACATCCATCTGATACACCATGAATCCCATAAAAGAAGTATAAGCTAAGAACAGCCTTATTGCCTCAATTCTTGCTACAGGGGCAAAAACTTCATCATAGTCTATGCCTTCTTCTTGAGTATAACCTTGTGCAACTAGCCTTGCTTTGTTCCTGATCACTATGCCTCTCTCATCTTTCTTGTTCCTAAACACCCATTTTGTACCAGTATGCCACTTACCCTTAGGCAAATCCACTAGAACCCAAACCTTTTGCAGCTTAAACTGTAAAAGCTCTTCCTGCATTGCTTCTAGCCTGGATGGATCACTTAGAGCTTTGGCAATTCTTTTGGGTTCTTCCTGAGATAGGAAATAAGCAAACAAAAAAGTATGAAGGTCTTCATAAGTTTTCCCTTCTATGCACATTACCAATCACATTATCAAGTGAATGATCTTTATGGATTCTTGTATTTGGTATTGAAAGAGCTAGATATGTGGTAGGAATATTGTTTATATCCACTTCAGCACCAAAGAAATTATCATGTGTAGCTTCAGGTGGAGCAGCAGTAACTGGTGGACTAGCAATACTAATATTTAGCTTAGTAGTATTAACATTTGGAGTACTGCTTTCAGGCCTCTCATGATCATCCATTTCACTTTCTTTATTAACACCTTCATCATCTTCCTTTCCAGCATCACTAGAAGATTGTGGTTAATCATTGCTAGCATTCTTTGAAGATGAATAAAACAGTGAACCATCTTTCCATAAAGGCATCAAAAGGTAGTCTTGGCTAGATCCTGTCTCCATGCTAGATTGACCTACACCAATACCATCTTCTGAACCTGCAAAATCATTAGAGTTTGTACCTGTAACAACTGGTACATAATTCATTGAATATGTTAGAACATCAATATCAAACAACCACTTAGGTCCATCTCCTGCAACACTAAGCTTATTCTCCAAGAACTCAACATGCAAGTTTTCTTCTACCTTCCTAGTTCTAATTTTGTATACCCTAAAAGCCTTACTATTCATAGAGTACCCAACAAAGAACCATTCATCAGACTTTCCATCAAACTTGACCAAATGATCTAAGGTATTAAGGATGGTAACATGACATCCAAATGGTCTCATAAAGCTTAGAGCAGGAGTTCTACCTCTAAATAGTTCATAAAGAGTCTTGTTATGAGGCTTCACTACTAAAACCTTGTTCTGCACATAGCAAGCAGTATTAACTACTTCAGCCCAAAATGTAGTAGGTAACTTAGAGTCAGCTAACATGGTTAAAGCAGCCTCAATCAGTGTCCTATTTCTCCTTTCAGCAACACCCTTCTGCTGAGGAGTTCTAGCTACACTAAATTCCCTCTTAATACCTTTCTTTTCACAAAACTCATTCATAACTCTATTCTTGAATTCTGTTTCATTGTCACACCTGATTATTTTTACTTTCTTATGAACTAGATTTTCTATCTCAGTGATAAAGCTCTTAAGAATGCTACAAGTCTCATCCTTAGTTGCTAAGAAGAAAACCCAAGTAAATCTGATATAATCATCAGTGACAACAAGACAATATTTCTTATTCATTAAGCTACTCACAAAAGTTGGACCAAACAAGTCCATATGCAACATGAATAAAGGCTGAGGGATAGAGTTCTGTATCTTGGTCTTACAAGAGGCTTTGTGTTGCTTCCCCTTAAGACAAGCAACACAAGTTTGGTCATTTTCAAAACGTTTTAAAGGTAAACCTCTCACAAGATTATCCTTAACAATTTTATTAATGGTTTTAAAATTTACATGACCAAGCCTCCTATGGCATAACATTGATTCATCCAATGTGGCCTTTGCAATAAGACAAGTTAAACTCTCTTTAGAAACAATATTCCTCATATCAACACTATACATGTTCTTTCTAGGAACTTTAAGTAAAACCTGACTCTTATCAGCTAACTTAAAGTCAGGAGACAGAACAAAACATTCAGTGTCAGTAAAAAGAACACTGTTCTTTTTTTCACACATCTGTGAGACACTAAAAAGGTTAAACTTTAACTTCTGGACAAAGTACACATCTTCAAAATCAAGCTTCCCAGTCATAATTGTTCCTTTACTAGTAATTCTTCCTCATCTGGCTCCTACCCCAAAGGCAACATATCCTCCATCAAATTCCTTGAAATCTGAGATATAGCACATGTTCCCTGTCATGTGCCTGGAACATCCACTGTCAACATATCCCTGATCTTCTTGTTGTGAATGATCCTGCACATAAAAATAAGAAAATTAGTTTCCTTTGGGGACCCAAGCCATTACTGACTTGGATCTGCCTCGTGCATCAATATAATTATGTTTCTTCAAAGTAATTGATGCACTATCAAGTTTGGTAGGTCTCCAAACCCAACATGCTGAGGCCTTAACAACATTAGTCCCATTAGCCTTAACAGCATTTACTACTCCTGAATTTGGCCTAGCAGTATTAACTACTTGCCTAGCAGTATTAACCTTTTGACAGAAATTATTGTTGGTTAATGCTGTTTTATTTTGAAAGGGCCTCTTTACAGTTGATTGTGCTGATTTATAAAAATGTGACATTGGTCTAGCACTATAAACTGTAGTTCTGGGATGAGCAATATGAACAGGCCTAACAGTATTAAGTGGTCTTAGGCCAGTTTTCATTAAAACTGCTCTTGGAGCCATGTGTTTGTGAGCACTAGGGTGAGTCTTTTTAGCAAAATAATTGTAATTCACCCTTGTATAAGTATTCCCAGATACCCTTGTATTCTCAGATACCATCCTTTCCCTTTGATGGTAATTGCAGCCAGCCTGCACATGGTCAAAACTTCCACAGACAAAACAAGCTTTATTGTACATCACAAAATCACTTCCTAGCTATTGGGACTTCTGATTATTCCAGTTTCTTTGGTTTCCCCTAGGGCCTTGTGACCTGTACATTTCAGCATACTTAACTGTTTTCCTAACTGGTTTTTCTTGTTGTATTGGTCTAACAACATCTATCTTAGCAATATTAGGAAAAGTAGTTTTCTTCTCTAACTTATCATCTGACACCATCTCCTTAACCAATGGGGTATTAGAAGATTCCCAAACCTCATTAGAATTAACTTCACTAACATTCTGACTAGTCTTAGGTCCATAGTTTTCAATCTCAGGCTCAGACAAATCAAGCATTGGGGGTGCAAATAACCCTGTATAAGGAGGTGGAATAGCATTATATCCTGCACCTTTCTTGAGTTTGTCAATAACCTGACTTTGTATGATCCTTTCTACACTTTTAGAAGAATGTTCAAATCTTTCTATCTCAACTTGAATGCTTTTTTTTCTAGCTTAAGCATTTCTAACTCATTTTTAAGCACACTAATTTCTGAGTCTTTATATGAAATATCTCTTTTTAGAACAGCAATATCCTCAGTAAAAATAGTCTCACTCTTTTTGTAAAAGACAAGTTGCTCTTCTACAACTGCTAACCCTCTTTTATAATTAGCTAAATTGAACTCAGATTGGTTAAACTCTATTCTTAAATCATCATACTGAGTTTTAAGAGTTTCAAAGCTTTTTAAACAAGTTTTTGAACAAGTTTTGTTAGTGTATACCTCAGAATCTGAAAGAGCCATAAGAGCCATGTTTGTAGGGACCTCATCTTCTGCCATATAGCTCCATTCAAAACCAAGCCCATCAATAGCCACCATAGCTTTAGAAGAAGTTTCTTCCACATTCACATTCTTTCTAGTGCTTTCTTAGTTCCTAGGTCCTTTGCTTTCTTGATTCTTGTTTCTGTTATCATTGTTCCTAGGCCCTCTACACTCCCTTGCAAAGTGTCCCAACTTATGACAGTTGTAACACTCTACCTTGGACTTGTCATATCCATCTGTGTTACTCCCACTGATAGTGATCTTTTTACCAGTCTTATGGAAAAACCTTTTTGCCCTCATACTCAACAGTGCTAATTGCCACTTCAAATCCATTTCTTCTAAGTCATCTTCATGAATTTGTTCAAGGTCTTCATGTACAAGCTGAGACCCATTTGTTTGATTGACCAAAAATGCATACACAGTAGCATCACTTAAGGTAGAAGTACTAGCTTGAGTGCTAGCAGTACTAACTTGAGTGCCAGCAGTACTAACCCCATAAGCAGTATTAACTTCATCAGTACTGCTAGTGCTAGGAGATGACACAAACGCCATGTTTTGAGAGCTTGAACTTGAGCTTGCAGTTCTTTTAACCTCTTGTTCAACAATCTTGAAATTGTTGTAAAGATCATCAAAGCTCATTGTGTCTAGATTAGGCTTATTCCTCCAGACCACAACATGAGTATTCCACTCAGAAGGTAGACTTCTCAAAAATTTCAAATTGAGATCTTCTTGTGAAATACTTTCTCCTAAGATAGCCAGTTAACTTACAATCTTCTAAAGTCTGTTAAAGATTGAATCAAGAGACTCTGTGCTTGGAGCACTAAAGTTCTCATACATTTGCTTCAAAAGAGTCTTCTGAGTCTTATTTGTGGCTTCATTACCTCCAAATCTTGCTGCTATAGCAGCAAACAAGGTCTTAGCATCCTTGTACTGATTAAAGGTCATCAGATGTTCATTGGGAAGTGCCATCAGCAGCATACTTCTTGCCTTCACATCATTCTTCTTTTGGGTCTTTTCATCAGCAGTTACAGGACCTGGTATTATAGTAGTTGTGACACCTTCGACTGTTGTTGCTTTAGGTACTGGTTTGAATGAGTTTCCATTCTCTATGACATCCCATAGAGCATAGTCTTGTACCTGAAAGTATTGCTCAATCCTGAGCCTCCAGATATCATAATCACCCTGTTTGAGAATGGGCAATTTTGCAGTAGTAGAGGTTTGAGTAGTTTCTAGATCCATCTCTTCTTGGTTCTTCTTGTTAGTTTCTTCTAGATCAAAGTTTTAGAACCCAAGCTCTGATACCACTTGTTGATCTCTAACACACGAGCTTGTATTAGAAACTTTGTGAATACTAAAGAGTATGCGTAATCTACTCTTTAATACTTAGAAGAATTTTAACAATATTAATGAAACAGTGAACTTTGTATGAACAATGATATCACCAAAACGCTCCAATATTATTATATCAATAATACGAGTAATCTGTGTAGTACTAGGGTTTACAACCTTGAAACTATATCAAAAAGACGTATCAAACATCATAACATAGGATCTACTTTTATACAATAAGGAGTACTTTACAAGATAACTACAAATATTCTAAACTATTAATCATATACGTATCTTTCTATCTAAATAGAATATACACAGAATAACTTAATACATATCACTTAACACGTCTTTATCTTATTAGCAGTAATATCTTCCTTCAGCAGTCTTAAGTTCTTTAGCAGTCTTCAGTTAATACTCTGGCAGTGCTAACTTTCCTTCTATCAGTTAATACTATGGCAGTACTAACTTTCCTTCTAGCAGTACTAACTAGTTAGTACTGGCAGTGTTAATCTTCAACAGTCTTAACTTTAGGCTTGACAGTACTAAGCATGAATCATTAATTCCCAACATTCTTTCATCACGTTAACAAATTGTACATGAATCACTTTCTGAAAAACTAACTCTAAATGGTCTATTTTATACTAAAATAAATATCTTATAATTTAATGTGAATTTAAAATTGTATAAACGAAACTTAATCATGGTTATTTACTTAACTATATTTTTACTTTTTTCAGTTACAATAATTTTGTTATTAATTGCATAAGTTATTTTGCATTTTAAAGAATATGTCGGCTACTAATATTACTAGTACTATTTTGACTATCTTTAGGTTTTTTGCATTTAAGTGTTGTACAATTAGCAAGATTATTTTCACCTCTTAAAAAAACTAAGACAAAAATATAGTCTATTTATATATGAGTAAAGATTAAAGAAGAGTTGGAACAAAGGGGAACTCGGATATTCAAAAAAGGAAAAGTGAAAGGATGGACTTAGAAGAGCGGAAAAGGCTTGGAAGAGTGCTGCATGTCATCATAGAAACTAGAAAGGCCTCAACTTCTGGGAATCAATGCAAAAACTTGGACAATATGTTGGAACTTGGAAGTAGGAAATATGACGATGTCCTTGTAAATAGATCTAGAGCAAATAAAATATGCTTTTATGGGTTTCGTAATTTTTAACAAATAAAGTAACCTGAACAAAATAAATTGAGGAGCTGAAAAACTGAACCTGGACATCCCTAATTGTCACAATCACAATTTTCGTTATGTTAAAATGAAAATAGCTTATAAGGTTATATGATTTTGACTTACTAGACGAGTATCCATATTTTCTAGCTTGATTTTAGCCTTATAAGTTTATGATTTGAGCATGATAGATAAGTTAATAAACTGAAAATAAACCAAGAAAGATAAGATTGTGAAATATAAAACCAGAACTATATTAGCTTATATTTGTTTGGGGTGAAGGTTATTTAGAGCTTACAAAAGGTTAAACTTTTAAAATAAAATAAAATAAGTATTGTTTGCCACACAAAAACTTAGTAAAGCTTTTATAAACTAAAAGTTTCTATAAAATCTAACAGAAACAAGCTTTTAAAAGTGAGTAGAGCTTGTAATTAATTACTTAAATATCTTTCAAGATTTTGTAGATAATACACAACTAAAGCTAGAAACAAGCTTTTAAAAGTGAGTAGAGCTTGTAATTAATTACTTAAATATCTTTCAAGATTTTGTAGATAATACACAAAAGCTTGAAACATATGTTCATTTTAATTTATGCATGTTAATATTATTTTACACAACTAATTCGTAAACAATTCCTTAAAAAAACTTCAACTTTCAGCTGATAATATAAACTACAGCTGCTAACATAAGCTCCATTTTTAGCTCCAGTTATAGCTTCAACAGTACCAAACACAGCTATACAAATACCCCATGTGTGTCGCGGATTCCATTGAAATAGATGGTTCGATTTTTCAGTCCTATTGCAATTATACAGATACAGAATCTCACACCCTGGCCCAAACTTTTTTGTTTTTGCTCTGCTACAAGGCGTAGTCAAAGTGAACTCGTTTGGGGATATCAACCAAAAATGTAAGTTACTCACTAGTATTATGTCTAGCAAGTTGGTGGTCAAGGAATTAAAAACTTATGCATAGAGGTATGAAAATGCAATGGATAATGCGAGCGAAACCCGTTTTCAATATTGATCAGGTATGATATACCTACAGTCTGGTTCATTTGGGTTACATTCACGTCGGTACTAAACCCTGACAGTTTTTATTTATTTTGCAAAACAAAATAAAACCAACCTGACCGAACCTTGTTTAATCCAAGACCAGTACACTTTCCAATTCAGTTCAATTCAGTTAAAATTCTAATCACTCAAAAGTAATTAATGATGTTGTACAAGAGCACTCGTATAATATGACATAAGGGTAACTTTTCCGAGGATTTTTGGGTCCTCTTTCTGTTTATCGAATGAACTTCATAAAATCATACCTATGGTGATATGCATGGTATGGTAGAAAGTATGTATGTGACTGTCACCACCATGTTCCTGGAGGGAGTTATGCAATATTGATCACCTTAAGTTACTTGAGGGAGCTTGCAATATCGATCACAAAACGGTACTTGACATCCTTCTTGATCAACCTCTCAAGAGCCTCGTTTGCATACTGAATAGGGACAATATCTATGTTAGGATAGATCTCATGGGATGCACAGTAGTCCAACATTTCCTGTGTTTGCTTTGTACCACCGGTTATACTCCCTGAGATGCTTCTCATGCCTATCAATACAATTGCACATATTAGCAGAGTATTACACTATTTATCTAGAGAAAGAGCCGAGACAATAATGGAAAGGAAAACGTTGACATCGTACCTAAAATAAGGCTTGCTGGATTGAATTTCACTTCACTTGGGAAGCCCACCATGGATAGCACACCCTCACTCTTCAACAATGATAAGTATAAATCAAATGGGATATCAGCAGAAGCGGTGTTAATTAAGAAGTCTAGTGATTTCTCCATTGCCTGTCATGTTATACGAAGTTTTCAAACACTGCCCCGGAATTAAGAGCATACATAGTAAGGGTAATCTGGTCAAACAATAAAGCTCTCGAATCCAAACTTGAAATGGAATTTGTTCGTTGAATTCAATCTCAAAAAAGTTATTATATACATATCTATATCGAGTTTGAGAGTAGCTTATTCAGATAGAAAAATCAAGGCATGAACATTTATATAACAAGGCTATGGTCTTACCTTCATCTCATCATTATTGCTAGAGATAATGAAGTTGTCTGCTCCTAGCAGATTCAGTGCTTCATCTTTCTTTGACGGACTAGTGCTGAAAACCGTTACCTTCAATCCAAATGACTTCCCAAACTTCACGGCCAAGTGTCCAAGACCACCAAGCCCAATTACTCCCAGAGACTTACCAGGCTGGTTCATGTTATGGCGCATCATGGGGCTCCAAACGGTGATTCCAGCACAGAGCAAAGGAGCTGCAGAAGCCGATGGATAATTTTCTGGTATTCTATAGCAGTATCTGTAGATTAAATTCATCATTAAAATTCACATTGTTCCTCTCATTATAAGGATTTCTACTACGGAAATTATGAGCGATGCTAACCTTTCATGAACGACTATGTATGAAGAATATCCTCCTTTAGTTACGGAGCCATCAGTGTCAATACCATCAAACGTGAGTACCGCTCCTTTTGAGCATTGCACTTCACGTCCATCATCACAATACTCGCATTCTCTACAAGAGTTCACATAAGTACCAACTCCAATATGATCCCCCATTTTAAAGCGTTGAACATTTGACCCAACCTCTTTGACAATTCCAACAATCTCATGACTGGCAAATAACAATGACAAACAAAAATGATTATCTATGAAAGTAACAAGAAAATTGGCATTTTGAATCCATTATGCCCAGATTGCATAAATCTTTGGTACATACCCAGGTACCAAAGGATACTTGGAGTGCCCTTGCTTGTTCCTAGTCCATGCAACATCCGCATAACAGACTCCACAATGGGTTATAGTTATTGAAACATCATCAACTCCAACATTTCTGTTTAAATTTACAGAATATGGTTAGAAGCTAGAGGCACAGTATCATGCAAAAAAAAAAAACATAAACTTAGCATTGTAATCAATTTCCAAGGAAAATTATGGCACAAATTTTCAAAACTTATTCCATCAAGCATTTAGCTTACTGACATTTGATCCGTTACCTAATAGGTGATATATTGGAGGTAATGGGTTCAAATCATGTTTACCCTTTGATTATTCAAACATTAAGCTCAGGATTTTCCATGTCGCGGTTAAGCTAGAGTTTGTGTAAAACAACTAATGTTAAAGGCTTGATAAAAGGTTGTACAGAAGTTCAAATCTACAATGAAATCAGACTGTTTAACAGATAAAATGAACAAGTATTTTGGTTGACATATAAGACACTATATATAAATAATGCGCAGGTTTGTTTGGAGATCCCCATGATCCACACTTCTGTTCTAAAAGGTATATCGACAGTCCCCGTGGACATAATAGAGATCTCCTAACGATGAACTAAAACATGTCTGAAAGTAATAAGGACGCAAACCTGCGGTTAAATTTATACGGTGAAAGAAATCCGGAATGATCCCGTGCTGCCCATCCAAGGCAATTCTCATTACCAGCATCAGAAGTCATAGGTGAGGTGTCTGTTTCACAATCTGATAACATAATGTAGCAGTTAAGGTAACTAGTAATCTTTTCTGCATAAGACTTCACTGCGAACTGGCCCAATTAGTTTGGAAAAGATTCTAGAAGTTCACACATTATAAATCCAATCAAACATTGGCCCACAACAAATAATACTTCTGAAACATCAACACTTTGAAACATTTGTGACTGGTGAGTGCCACAAAAACTGAGTGGGACAACATGTCATGTAATGCAATATGCTAAAATCTATTTAGCTAATCAATATGAATAACTGAGTCTTCTGGATCGTTTTTACAGGTTAGAGACTCGCTCATAGGGTGCATGTATTTTTACTGTTAAAGGGCAAGAAGAAGACTATATAGAAGACTATTAATAACTCGAATGTTCAACCTCTAAAGTTGCACAACAACATAGGTTTATCCCTTGAAATTATAGACAAGCAATCTATCCATACTAAATTCGTAATTTTACTAATTTCACTATCTTCCGCAACAACATCAACAATACCCAATCCCACGAGAGCGAGGTATGGGGGACGTAGGATGTAGACACTCACATTCCTACCGGAAGGTAGGGCAGAGAGACTGCTTCCAAAAATGCATCTAGCAAGTAGGGTGTAAACCAACCGGACGAACACGAACGGAGCCTTGTTCATGTTAGCTCGTTTAATTTTAACCGAACAAATAAACGGACACAAACGCTTAAACGGACAAATTTTCTTGTTCATGTTCGTTTATTAAGAAAATGAGTTGTTTATGTTCGTTTATGTTCGTTCATTAAGACACTAAACGAATATAAACGATCGAATATAAATGAACATAGACGAACATAAACTTTATTAAATTATGCACAATATATTGTTTTATAAGTGTTGTTTTGTTTAAACAAACCAATTTTAAAATTATACAATTAAAAGATATGATATACGAACATAAATAAATAAATGAACATAAACGAACGCATAATCGGACGTTCACGAACATAAATGAACAGACGCGACTTTTGTTCGTGTTCGTTTATTTAACTAAATGAACGTAAAATATTGTTCATGTTCATTCATTTAATAAATAAACAAACATAAACGACCTTTTTACCGAACGGTTCATGAAATGTTCACCGAACGTTCAGTTCGTTTACAGCCCTACTAGCATGTGTAGGAATATATGAGAGCAAAATACGCTGCCTCTGTTATAAAGTGAAGCCTCTTACAAAAAATTTCAATGGAATTATACGAACAAAGAAATAAACTTTAAGTAACATTATAACAGCATACTAATGACTTAAACAAACCCAAGAAGTTTCTTAATATCATCATATGATCCATTACTGTATTACACTCTTCAATTTTTAACACCCAGAGTACATGCTTATCAACAACCTATATCGTTCCCCATTTTCCATTTAGCGTGTCCCATATTATGCCACCTTGCACAGATGCAATCCGCAATAACATTGAGTTTCTTCCCGCATTTAGGGAATGTTTGGGACGTACCTTAGAAAGTTGCCAGGAACCACCTTAGATCTTATCAAAAAAACAATGAAAGAATGTAAAAGGTTCACATAAAAAGTCTACCGGAGATATGGTCGGACATGGCTTGCGTGGTTGAGATAATTGTTTGCGTATTAAAAGGCTGAAAATTGTTTGCGCATGTATTTTGTTGACTTTTGTTTGTGTGGTTGAGATAATCACGCGTATGTATTTTGTTTGCGCGTTTGTTTCTTTATTGTATAAGTTTATGTAATTCGGTAAAATAATGCTTTGATTGAAATGTTTTTAAAATAATGTGTTATTGCATCTTTTCACTACGCACTGACATTATTTTAAAATACGTATTTTGTTAACGATAGTCTCTAAATATGTTAATAAAAGTAAACTTATGCATCAATAGTTATACACAAAATTGATTACCAGAAGTTAAATCTAACTGAAAGTACATTATTTAAATATTGCATATCCTAATACGTTATTAATAATCCTTAGGGCTATCATTATCGATACCTAACCCGACCCGAGACATTAAGCGGTTGGTTTATTGACCCGTCGATTTTTATCCTCGATTACATAGGGAACCACCTTAGATTTGATCCTGGGTCCACTACTGTATCCAAATCCACTCACTTAAAGGTAATATAAGTCATTTCCGACAAGCCTTCAATATTTGCTTATGCAGATTGCTTATGTCAAACTCATTGGTCATTGTAGATTAAAAGTATACATGTTCACTTTTAAAAGTGAAATAAACTATTTTCAG
This sequence comes from Artemisia tridentata subsp. tridentata, assembly GCA_021014915.2. NCBI lineage: Eukaryota > Viridiplantae > Streptophyta > Magnoliopsida > Asterales > Asteraceae > Artemisia > Artemisia tridentata. The sequence continues at coordinate 206,216,500 of CP139506.1, read as the reverse complement.
CAACTAGCTGATTACCTTCTTATGCAATTAAACACACACCATATAGAACATTCGAATCATAAATTAAACATGGTCGAGGTTAAAAGTCTACTCACATACAAAGATTGCAAAAAAAGGTAAAATACTATTTGAGAAGCATGATGTATATATAGTCAATGGAGTGATCTGTATTCTAATCATTCGGAAGAAAAAGAAACATGACTCTACAACAATACTAGTATTTATCTTATTGGTTTCAGTTAAATGAAGGAATGAAATTCAGGTGATACCTGGTTTTCAGGGACGAGATAAGAATTCAATGCTAGAGATCTTCAATAGCCAAGAAAGAAACAAAGGCGGTTGTATGTTACAGTAGTACTAGTATCATACAAGTGTGACGTCGACCTCCACTCCTTACCTAGTTGACTTTTTGTCACCGCCCTTATTCTAATATATGAAATGTAATAACTTTATATATCAAGTATAGAACAATAGACTCACATCTTTAATTCACTTTGAAACATATCCTTACTTTTAAGAGGGCTATGTTTATCGAGTTATTTTAGAAACCAAACATTCCTCACATACCAAGGGACTCATCCCCACCATCCATCTAAAAAGAAATCAATGGTTGAGATTAAAAGCATTTAATATTTCACCCATTTTTTATAATTTAAATATCTCTTAAACCGTTAATCGTTAAGCGAAAATAATTACACCATCGCGACAAGCATTTAATTATCTTTCTATAGACGGGCATTTTGATATACTTTCGACAAAAAAAAAAAATTCATTTTTTTCACGTTTTTTTTCGTAGCCGAAAAAATCATATATGATGTATCATATATGATATTACATATCATATATGATATATATGATATATCATATATGATATTACATATAATATCATATATGATATATCATATATATCATATATGATATGTAATATCATATATGATATATCATATATGATTTTTTCGGCCACGAAAAAAAACGTAAAAAAATGAAGAAAAAAAAAATTGTCGAAAATATATCAAATTGCCTATCTATAGAAAGATAATTAAATGCTCGTCGTAACGGCATATTTTTTTTCGCTTAACGATTAACGGTTCGAAAGATATTAATATTTGAAAAAAAAGGATGAAAGTGGGTTTTTTAAATTGTTGGGATTAATCTCATCCATTAGATCAAATAAAGATGGAGGGTGAAGATTAGTCCCTTGGTATGTAAAAAAAGTTTGGTCCTCAAATGATCTTAAATCCACTTTGAAACATATCCTTACTTTTAATTGGGCTATGTTTATCGGAAGATGATGATTTTACATATTACCTTCTTGTTTTTAGATTTTTCGTCAAAAATTATATTGTTAAGACTTTGAAATTATGGGTGTAACTCTTTTTGAACATCACTTATGGGTTTTAACTATCACCATTGATCTTGATTTATGTATATAACGATTGGGAGGACCCCGCACGTTGCTGCGGGAATGCGGTGCTAAGTCTTGTTTGAAAGTTAGTCATTAAAGACTATATTTGAAAAAGATCGATAAAACAAAGGACTATTTTTGAAAACTAATTCTGGAAATAATATGTTTTTTATGGAAAAAGTCCCTAAAATTATCGGCGTGTTGCATCGTTAGTCCCTGAAGGACCTAGCATGCAAAAACATTTACACCTTAGGGACTAAATTGCACATGACAATTGTTAACCCAAGGACTATTTTTGAAAAATAATTCTGAAAATAATATGTTTTTTTGCAGAAAAAGTCCTTAAAATTCTCGACGTGTTGCATCGTTAGTCCCCGAAGGACCTAGCATGCAAAAACATTTTCATCTTAGGGACTAAAGTGCACATGGCCACTGTTTCGACAACTGTAGCAGCTACAATGATGCTATAGTGCCCTTCCCCCTTTTAGTATATATATACAATAATGGTCTCTCTGTTTTGCCAAAACTTATTAATACAGTTAACAACTTTGGTACTTGTGTTTGCCGGGTTTAGCATATTAGTTTGAAAAGTCTCGGATCTTGTCATGAATTGAAACACTATTAACAAATTTGAGATCCATTTTTTTAGGTTGACAGTTAGGTTGATGAGTTAAAAAAACTTAAATGTCTAAAATACTCTCATCTAGATAACGTAAATGGATTAAAAGTGTTACACCCAGCAAATCAAAAGAAAAAAATGTAGTTAACTATTTCTTTTCTATTTTGAATATATTATTATTATTTATTATTATTATTATTATTATTATTATTATTATTATTATTATTATTATTATTATTATTATTATTATTATTATTATTATATAATTTTATTATTATTATTATTATTATTATTATTATTATTATTATTATTATTATTATTATTATTATTATTATTATTATTTTTTATTATTATTTTTTTTAATAAAAACATCACTTCATTAGAAAAGCATAGGATTTACAAGAAATTAGAGGGGAGCCGAGATACTAACTGGGCTCCCACTCCTCTAGCTATTGCAAAGCTAATCCTACTAAAAATATAAGCAGCGGCTCGCGATCCGATGTCTTGAGTTAGTGAGAACTTCCGGATCCGTTTTAGTAAGGTCACTGCATCCTTCCCAAGTTCCCCAAAGGAAGAGAATGAGAAGGGAAGAAACCCATATCCAATATCGGCACACTTGGTCTCATACTTGACGCGCTTGCGTTGTGCTGCTTCAACCACCACTCGTCTTGACACAAAATCGACCATACCCGATTGCGTCAAAGGAGACGACCCTGTCAAATCGACACAAACATCCTGCCCACCATCCCAAGAATAGAGCAATACATCTTGTAGGTCCACGAATTGTATGTGGATCTCTAAGTATCCTTGAATACTTAGTAGATGATTTGGATAAATCCAAACCAGTCTAAGTGAGAAACCCTTAACGATTGTTAATGTTAATGTGGAAACTTATCAAGAACAATGAAGAACACACACAGAGTTAACACTAACTTCGTATATTACTTTGATTTTGTAAAACTCGTACAACTCACTTGTTAAACTAACAATCTTAGGGATCCTTTTATACACCAAGGAAACCCTAATACTAACCGACTAAGAAGATATTCACGAATCTTCTATAAAGATACTTACACGTTTTGTATCTTTTCCTAACTTATCTCTAACAAACTTTCCTTACTTCACGACCAGACTTAACATAATAAGTCAACCAGACTTAATACAGACTACCAGATCTAATATGTATTACCAGACCTAATACAAAGACAGACCTAACTCTGACATATTACCAGACCTAAGTTTGTCTTCTCTTGAATCGTGTGATAATTCCCAACAATCCTCCCCTAACTTGATCTTCATGCTCCATGAACTTCAAGTTCTTCTGATTTAGCTTTCTGAGGATTGAATCTTGAACACTTTGAATTGTCTTTAGGTCTTGAACCTTTCTAGTAGCTTGAATCTTGATAAGCTCTTCTGATATGGTCTTTGCAGCAACATTGACTATATGTACATCAAATTCATTTAAGTTTCAGACTATTCTCATCACTTCCAGATGTGTTACCATCTGTGAGAGGTGAATCATTGAAAATTTAATGGATTTGAAGTCTCTTTACCAATAGCCATTACCACTGGAGTAGCCAATGTTTTGGTGTGTCAGACCATGGTACATTAATAACCATATGATTTTTAGCAAATCATCAGCTTATCAACGGATTTGTTAAGTCTTTACCAAAAGCCGTTTGCTTCTGGACTAGCCAATTCTTTGATGGAAAAGCACCTCATCATGGTGAATTGATTACCATTTATGGTTTTCCACAGCCTTTACCACAAGCCATAACCTTGTGGGCTAGCCAACTCTTCACTTATCTTAGATATGGTGAGTTGAATACCATACAATTTTTGGCAAATTGTCAGCCATAAACGGATTTGAGCTATCTTTACCTGTAGCCGTTTGCTCAGGATTAGCCAGTCCTTGTGTTGATAAGACAAGGTGGACTGATAACCTTTTGTTGTGTTAGTGCAAGGCACCTCCACCAAGTGAGAAGTTCCAATAATCTCACTTAACAGCTTGAAAACATACTTAATCCAGCATCGTCTATAAAAGAAATAGAAGATATATATATATATATATATATATATATATATATATATATATATATATATATATATATATATATATATATATATATATATATATATATATATATATTAACACTAACAGAATTAAAAAGAAAACTACAAGACTTAAAAATAACCTAAATGCTGGTAAGTATTTATACTTTACATACTATACAGTTTGACCTCCCCTTAAGTCAAACCTCCCCTTAAGACCAACTAGGGGTTCATCATACCAATGTTAACTACCAGATAATTGAACCTAGGGCCATCAAATGCTTTAGTTAACAGGTCAGCAACATTAAAATCTGTATGTATTTTCTCCACTCTAATCAACTTCTTTTCAAAGCAATCTCTAATAAAGTGATGCCTGATTTCTATATGCTTAGTTTTAGAGTGATATACTGGGTTCTTAACAATACAAATAGTACTCTCATTATCTATGTGGATAACAGTATTCATAAAATTCAAACCATAGTCCAGCATCTGATTCTGAATCCACAAGACTTGTCCACAGCAGTTTGCAGCTGCAACATACTCAGCTTCAGTGGTTGAATTAGCCACAATTGTCTGCTTCTTGCATTGCCAAGATATTAACCTTCTTCCAAGGAATTGACAACCTCCTGTTGTGGATTTCCTATCAAGGCTTGCACCAGCATAGTCACTGTCTGAATAAGCTGTCAGGTCAAATGATGATTCCTTAGGATACCAAAGGCCCAAATTAGGTTTACCCTTTAGATACCTAAAGATTCTCTTCACAGCTTGAAAGTGTGAAGTCTTTGGTTGTACCTGAAAACGTGAACAAACACAAACTGCATACATAATGTCAGGTCTAGAAGCAGTAAGATACATGAGGGAACCTATCATGGATCTGTAAAGATGCACATCCACATCAGCATCATCTTCATCCTTTGTTAAAGGCACCCTGTTTTCCATGGGAGTGACTACAGTCTTCACATTTGAGAACTCAAACTTCCTCAAAATTTCTGCAACATACTTGTCTTGAGAAATAAAAAGCCCATCATCCTTTTGTTTAACTTGCAGTCCCAAGAAGAATGTTAGTTCTCCCATTGAGCTCATCACAAACCTGCCTTTCATTAAACCTTCAAATTCTTCACACCAAGACTTTCTTGTTGATCCAAAAATGATATCATCCACATAAATTTGGACAAGAATGATATCCTTCTGGTCTCTCTTAATGAATAAAGTCTTGTCAATTATACCCCTGATGTACCCATGTTCTTCTAGAAACTTTGAAAGAGTTGCATACCAAGCTCTAGGAGCTTGATGAAGACCATACAAAGCTTTAATAACCTTGTACACTTGATTGAGGTTAGCAGGATCCTCAAAACCAGGAGGTTGATGTACATACACTTCTTCTTCAATAGTGCCGTATAGAAAGGCACTTTTGACATCCATCTGATATACCTTGAATCCCATGTATGATGCATAGGCCAAAAATAACCTGATAGCCTCAATTCTTGCTACAGGAGCAAAAACCTCATCATAATCTATGCCCTCCTCCTGTTTGTATCCTTGTGCTACCAGTCTTGCTTTGTTCCTTACAACTACCCCTCTTTCATCCCTTTTATTCCTGAAGACCCACTTTGTACCAATGATTTTAGCTCCATAAGGTAGGTCTACAAGAACCCATACTTTCTGTAGCTTGAACTGCAACAATCCTTCTTGCATAGCTTCTACCCAACTTTCCTCCCCCAAAGCTTCAGAAACAGTAGTGGGTTCACTTTGAGAAAGGAAGCAAGCAAATAAACAATGTTGCTGGTCCTTATGATTGACCCTTTGTTGTTGTTTGATCAGGCTGATGAGTGCAAGTGAGTCAAACATCCATCTATGACCAATTTCCTTTACATTGGGTTTTTCTTCAAGAAAGTTTACATGCAGATTTTCTTCTACTTTCTTGGACACTAAGTTATAAACCCTAAAGGCCTTACTATTTAATGCATACCCAACTAGAAACCCTTCATCAGACTTTCCTTCAAACTTTCCAAGAACACTTAAAGTATCAAGAATGGTTACATGACACCCAAAAGGCCTTATATAGCTAACAACTGGTTTATGGCCAAACATAAGCTCATAAGGGGTTTTGTTTTAAGGCTTGGTCACTCTAACCCTATTAAAGATGTAACAGGCATTGCTGACTGCTTCAGCCCAGAATGTTGTGGGTAAAAGTGAATTTGCTAGCATAGTCCTAGCTGCCTCAATAAGTGTCCTGTTCATTCTCTCAGCAACTCCATTTTGCTGAGGAGTTCTTGCATTACTGAACTGTTGCTTAATTCCTTTATTACCACAGAAGTCTAGCATGCTCTTGTTTTTAAACTCAGTGCCATTGTCACTCCTAATTATTTTAACTCTTTTATCAAGAAGGTTTTCAATCTGCCTAATGAAAGTTTGAATCAAAGGTGTAGTTTCATCCTTCCTAGACATAAAGAACACCCAACAATATCTAGTACAATCATCTGTAATGACAAGGCAATAGCATGCATAATTTATACTATGGACAGATGTAGGGCCAAAAAGATCCATATGTAAGGTATGTAAGGGCTCAGTGATTAATCTTTCTAATTTAGCCTTACAGGATGCCCTATGTTGTTTTCCCTTGTTACAAGCCACACATGTATGATCATTTTTAAACAATTTTGAAGGCAAACCTCTCACAAGTTTATTCTTCACAAGTTTATTCATATTTTTGAAATTCACATGGCCTAACCTTCTGTGCCACAACTTAGATTCATCCAAAGTAGCTTTTGCAATCAAACAGGTAGCACCTTTTGCAGGATTAGATGCTTTCATATCAAAACTGTACATGTTGTGTTGTCTGGGAACTTTAAGAAGAATCTGATATTCTTCAGGCATCTTAAAGTCCGGAGTCAACACAAGACAATCAGTTTCAGTAAAAAGTACCTTATGCTGAGTATCACAAATTTGTGATATTGAGAAAAGGTTGAACTGCCCAAGTTCTTTCACAAAGGATACATTGTCCAATTCTATGTTGCCCACTATTATTCTTCCTTTACCAGTTATCTGTCCCTTGCTTCCTCCAAAAGTAACAGAACCTCCTTTGAATTCTTGAAAATCATTCAGATAGTTCTTGTTACCAGACATGTGCCCAGAGCATCCACTGTCAAAGATTCCTCTATCTCCCATATAGCAAAGTGGATGATCCTGCACAAAAAGAAGAGAAATTAGTTTCTCTTAGGAACCCAGGCCTGAGTAGGCTTGGGTCCGCCTTGTGGATCAACATACTTAAATTTCTTATTTGAACCTGATCCACTGTTGTATTGGGATTTATATTTGTTTGAATCCCAAGAAAAACATGCTGAGGTCTTAACAGCAGAACCCCCATTCCCCTTTACAGCATTGGTTTTTAAAGGTTTTGCTGTTTGCTTTACAACTGGTCTTCTCACAGGTGAAGGTGATTTATAAAAAAAAATTCTTTGAAAGTTTCCATTCACCTGTGGCTTATAGAATGGTTGCCTGGGACTCACAGAATTAACATAACCAGTGTTCACATTAGATCTCATAGAATTTACATAACCAGTATTCACATTAGAGTTCCTAAAGCCAGACCTAAAATTTTGTCTACCAGTATTAACATAAGAGTTAGGTCGGGTAGAGTAAAACTGTTGGGCTGGTCTGGGATTAAACTTGTTGGCATGATTATCCTGTTAGCATTATTCCAGACTGGTTTATTTGAAAAAATGACCAATATTAGCATTCATTCTCTTTTGCTCAGCCTCTCTCTTCATTCTCTTTTCATGAAAATCACAGTCCCTAATCAAGTGACCTAGACTTCCACAAACAAAACATCTTTTAGGAGCATAAGTGTAACTACTCCTAGATTCTCTGTGAACACTATTGCTTCTAGGTGACTCATTCATTTTAACAGATTCCCTAGGAGTTTTTATGTGCTGGGCACAACTAGGTTTGACTGTCTCAGGCTTTGGTTTAGTCACTATAGGTTTAGTTACAACAGGTTCACACTTTTTAACAAACTTAGGTTCAGGACTTTCATTTACTTCACCTTTTGACTCAGACTTAAAGTGATCAGAGGCATCACCAATAGATCCTTCAGAGTCATTAGATTGACAAGAAGAATACTTACTAGTTTTGTCCTCTGAGGTGGTTGACTCAGGCACTTGAGGACCTTTCTTTCCATACACAAAAAGTGAATCATCTAACTCTTCTTTTTCAAGAGGAGTATAGTCATCACTCAGTGGTGGTGGTACTCCCTTAAAGTCACCAGTCTTAACAAACCTATTATACAAAGGTTTTCCCGCATAATCATCTTCTCTAGACTTAAGGATTGCCTTTTTCTCATCTTCCTCATATCCTAAGCCACATTTTTTATTGGACTTTATTTGAGAATCCCAACATTTGAATAGGTTATTATTTGAATTGTTCCACTGATCTACCCGTTTTCTCAACTCATCCCTCTCCTTTTGAATTCTAAGGCCCATTTGTCTATACCTTTTAAGCTTTTCATTTTGTTCATATATTTTATTAGCTTGAAAGTATAGTTTTTCATTTAAAGCAGTATGTTGGTTTTGAAGGGTGACCTTTTGTGCCTCTAGTGTTTTTACAGCATTTTTATGTGCTAAAAGATTTACTTCTAGGTCACCTATTTGTCCTAACTGCTCATCACATAAAGCCTTAATATGATTATATGAATCAGTGCATAATTTAGAGCATAATGATACCTCATTACCAATGGCCATGAGAGCATGATCAGACTCCTCATTCACTCTTGGATGCTCACCCCAGTTGACTCCACCAGCTTCCAGTGTCAGTAAGCTCATCTGATTCTTTTCCAGCTTCCCTTCTTCATCTCTTTTCCCATCAGCAGGCTTCTTCTCTAGACAGTCTCTTGAAAAATGTCCATGCTTGTGACAGTTGTAGCATTCAACTGTCCTCTTTGTGTATCCCACTGGTGATTTGTTGTTGAAGTTGATGCTCCTTCCATATTGCTTCTGAAACCGTTTGACCCTTAAAGCAACCATGGCAATGTGCCATTTTATGTCCATCTCCTCAACTTCAACATCATTAATCTGTTCTAAATCTTCACTAATAAAGCTTTCATCTTCCGTTTGGTTGGCAAAGAAAGAATGGATCACCTCATCAGTAAAATTTGAAGCAGATCTTTCACTTAAAGGAGTTTCATAGATACCAGACCTAACACTACCAGGTTTAACCTTGTAAGTGCTGCTTTTGTTCTATGACACAAAAGCAACGTTTGATGAACTGGTAGATGCCTGAGTGTTGTTACCGATGTCCCTTTCAAACATCCTAAGATTATTGTATAGGTCATCAGGTGTCATTGAATCTACTTCCTCCTTTATCCTCATCTCCACAGATACATTATGTAAAACCCGTATTTTCATAACATGTTTAAATTACCAAAATACCCTCTAATTTGAAATTTTGAAGAAATGTGTACGGTTACCAAACAAGCCCTAAATCAAAAACGATTATCGTACGATCACAACCATGAACATGTAACTTCAAGTAAGCTTCATTTGAGATACTACAATGTTATAAGAACTCAAGAATGTAAAATTTGGACTAAGAAACAAATATTGCACGTTACATGACCTAATGGGTCCGAAAACCTTTAAAACTTGTACACAACTTATAAAATAAATTATGTAACATATCCTAAGTACTTTCTTGCATCATTTGGTCAATTTTGACCCTTCTATTCATGCTTGGCCGCCCCCCTTTTATGGTGATTAAAACCTTCCCAAATTATGTCAAATCAAAATCAATTTCATTAAAATCACATTAACTCTCCATAATTGCTTTAAACATAAAATTTATGCCATCTCTTCCTTCCTCCTTTCATTTTCACGACCCATACACCACCACTACACCAAAATATTGCTCTTGGATCATTGGTGATTATTCATACGCGTTCGTGGGAGAATTTGGTGCACATAGGAATTTATTTGGAAGCATTTGGAGGCTTGGTTCTTGGTGTTCTTTTCCATTCGACACATACATTGATCATAAGAGGTTTTGTTATCTTTTATTTTGATTATTGTTCATGTCCTTAAATTCCTTTCGTTACGATTATCATAATACGTGAGAATTAAAAAGATGCGAATTGATATATGGATACACATACAAATCGGCCTAAAATAAATATGTGAAGAAGATGGATAAACTTTGATAATCTTGATGATATAATGATTAAAACATGTTTATGGTAACATTGGTAATTCAAGAATGTAATTTGATTGAATCAAAATGGTTTCTTTCTTCATGTTTAATATAAAGTCGATCCATGTATATGTTCTAAATAAATTTTGATGTCGAATTTGATAAATGTTATGTGTTATGGATGATTATATTAGCACTTGAATTGTTTTGGTATATCATGTAACTAATTCGGTTAATTAAAATTGATACAAGTTGAAGATGGATATGCATATGTTTCGAATTGATCATGATATGATGATTTCTTATTTGTTTTTGATATTTGATGATGATTACATGATTATGATGATGTTATGATAATGATGGTATAATTAATTTGTTAGTTATTGGATTAAAAAGGTAATTGATTTGACACGACATATGTTAGAATGGTTTTATTATGATATTAGTGTTCTTATTGTTTTTATGGATTAAAATGATGATTGGTGATATGATTATGTGGTGGTTATGATCTTTGGATGAAATATGATAGTTGTTGATTTGGGACTGAAACGATGGGTGAATTTGTAACTGTTGTGGGTCGAGTTTGGTAAAGGTTAAATTCATGATTTTTGTTTGTAAACTCAGTTTGATGTCTTAGTAAAGTTTTCCAATTGGTTTGGAGTGATTTCAAGTTGATTTAGTCGTATTTTTGCTTTTTATGGGATTAAGTGCTGAAGCTGAATTCGGGAGTCTGAAAATCAGTCCACTTTGTCGATTTTTCATTTTCAAACTATAAATAATTGGGCCATAAAACTTTGCAGTGTTGAACTTCTATATGTTAGGTAATACCATGAATTTTTGTGAATTTTTCCTGGATGTGTTGGTAGGTCTCTCAAGTGAATACTTTTTGAGTACTGCTGCAGGTCGGTTTTCTGAGTAGTCTGAGTTTGGGTATTTTTAATGTGGGGTTACACTAACTAATAAATTCTGGAAAAATTTGTGTGAGTTCTAAAGACATTGAAGCATCTCTGTGAATATTTGTGAATTTTATTTCTGAGTTCTAATATGGAATAAAAATTCGTATTTTGGTGACCTGATTGTGTTTAAAAGCTGAAATTCTGAAACATAAGAGATAATTGATAATTAGAAGGTTTATATTGTAAATATGATAACTAGAGGGACTAATAATGTAAATATGATGAAGGTATGCATGTTTTGGCTGGAATAAGATGTAGGGGCTGTTTATGTCAATTGTGCAAGATGTGTGACTTATGTGTTAATTATATTAGTTAATGGTTTAAATATGGAAAATGGATAAATTAAAGGATTAGTATGAAACTTTTGAAACTAAAGGGTGTAAAGTGTTAAATTGGCATATTTGGCATTCTTGACTTATGTTGATGTGTTATAATGTGAATACTTTCATTGTGACCCTTAAATTATGATATTGACACTTTTAACCCTAAAACATATTACGTGACCATAAGAAACCCTAATCTCACAAAACCTCTCTAAAATGAGATCCTTAATACTTGGGGCTATGAAAACATGATAATATGATAAAACTAAGTTATAAGAATATGTTAACTTTTGGAAACTTGCTAATTTTAGAAATCTGCTAATTATGGAAACCTGCAATTTTTGGAAACCTTCTAAATAAGGAAACCTACTAAAAATAGAAAGTCTTCTAAAATGCTTAAACTACTTAAAGTGGAAAGTTACCTAAAATAGAAAGCTGCTAAATATGGAATGTTTCTAAAAATGGATAGATAACTAAAAGAGGTAACTTAAGTGATGTGAACTCTTCTTGATTCGTATCCACTATCTTCTAGGTTCGGGGAAGCGGGAATGACCGTTTTCCTTTCGCTTGGTCTCGGTTTGTTTGACTCGGCAAAGGTACAGATATTCTGACCTTTCTTTTAAGGTTTCTCATGATCTCTCTCGTATTCTGAATCCATTAGTTTCTGATTTGATTGCTATGTTTTCCCTTGCTTGAACCTTCCTGGTTGAATTCCATTTGATATGATTTCTGATCTGAAGCTATGCTATGAAAACCTTTTCTGATTATATATTGGAAATGTTTTTGAGAAGAGCCATTTTAAAAGAGGTTTATCAATGAGGCAAAACCATTTTTATATAAATGTTACTAGTTTTTATGAAAACTATTCTTGGAAGACTAATTTTTATGAAAAACCGTTTTGAAAGAATATTTTTATGAGAATTACTTTAAAGGATCGTTTTATGAAAATAATGAATAAAGGATTGTTTAAAATGGACTTTTGATGAGAATTTTGAAATAAACTTTTGAGATGAGCATTGATTTTGAGTTTGAGTTATGATTCAGTTAAGATTTCTCAAGCCATTGCTATGTTCCCTTCATTCATGGACTCCAATTATTGAACCATCATGATATTGAACCTTTTATGATTATGAACCTTTGCTCATGAACCTTGACCATGAACCTTTGATTATGAACCTTTGCTTATGAACCTTTGCTTATGAACCTTGCTTATGAACCTATGATTATGAACTTATGAAACATGATATTGACCTATGCAAGTAAACTAAAAACATGATTCATGATACTTGACCTTTACCCTCAGTTTGATACTACGAGCCACTCACTAGGCATGAGGGTTTCATGTCCATGTCAGTCGATGCACCGACGGCATGACTCTAGGGCAGGAGAGTGATGACCTGTCCCGTCCCTGCATGTTATGTTTATGATTCATGTTACGTAGAGGCAGATTATGGCCACCTGGGGCGTATGGATGCATCCTAGATTTGTTCATGTTCATGTTATGTTATGTTATTCATGGTGACTGATGGTGTGTGCGATACACGTCTTTCACACTCCGGGAGCTAGCTACTCCAACCCATGATTGAGGACACCCCTCATACTTACAGGATACCCATGATTGAGGACACCCCTCATATTCACAGGATACTAAGAGGTCTCCCCTCTGCATGTTTACGATTATGATTATGATTATGATTCATGTTATGTTATGGGCTCGTAGTGGATTTCTGACTTCCTTTACCATGTACCCTTTTACCTTTCCTTATGATACCATGTACTCTTACCTTTCATCTTGATGCCACGTATTCATGCTTCCATACTCTTTTACTCATGTAAATTATACATTATACTACTGCTTGTTACGTTATATCTGTTCACTGAGCTCTAGTAGCTCAGCCGCGTTTCTTTTCCCGCGGCAGGTTTTAGTTGGAAGCTGGGTAAGAGTGAAGAGACTTTGGACTTAGAAGACTCTGAGTAGAAGCCATTAGAAGAGATGTACTTATGGATTTGATAGGCAGCTTTTATTTTCCTTTGTAACCCTTTTGTATTGCAAGATTTCATTTGTAACCTTTGAGAGCCATTGTATTATTATTGATTGTATGCTTTGTTTGATCTGATATGGAGCCATTTGTGTGATACTTCTACCCTTGCCGGGTTGGGGTGTTACAATTATGGTATCAGAGAGACAGGCTGCGATTCGTAATACATTTACCCTTGGCCTGTGTAAGTTAGGACCCCTAAGTTTTCCCTGTAAGCGCTCATAAGATAACCTGTAAGATTTGCTTTAGGATCTCCCTATAGGAACCTAAATTTGACCAGTGAGGAATGGGTAGACTAAGACATATATGTGAGACGTTTGCTTCCGCATCACTCTGATTCGTGCCTTACGTTTCGTTATGTCTTTTGGAATCATCCTTTTTGAGTTAGAGATTTTGCACCACCTAAGTTTACCACTAGTAAGTTTGAAGGCATTTAAGATTTCACGTTAATGCTTACCGCTATTTTGATTTTATCCTTGATCTCTGATCTGTTTTGACATTTTTAGGGATTCTAAGAACCTACATGGCGATGACGTGTTTGATACACTCTATTGTTCGTATCTTGCTTTTGGCAAATCCTCTGTAAGTTTTCTGATGTTATTTGATTTTGTTTTACTCATTCTTTCCATCTTTGAGAAGTCGGGTGATGTTTAACCACGAGTATAAGATTATTTCCTTTCACTTTGAACGATAAAGGTTTGCTAGATTGATCTGCCTTCTTTGGAAATTCAACTTCGATTTGATCTTGATATGGTTTTCGATTGATCAGGCATTCGAGATACTGACGATCGTTATGTTATGCCTCACCTTTGATGTATTGAACTTTTTGAAAATCCTCTACCATGATTTCTGATCAGTGAACTTTTGCTATCTTTATTGCTTTGGAGACTCGTACGTTACTTTCGCGGTTATGAAATTCTCTTGTACCTATTTTGTCCACAGAAGGATGAACATTTCGTGTGAATTATGTTTTGGCACCCTGAAAGTTCGGATATGATTCTTGTTGAACCACCAAGTTTCCCACAGGAGGATAGAGCTGGATAGAACCTGAAGAGGAAGAACAACGGTAACTACCTGAGGAGTTGGTGACTTTCCTCGCAAGGCGGAAGAGTGGACGAGCACAACACAGGAACCTGGTCAAGACGGTGAACCCGGAGCTGATGAAGAGCATACAGTCTCACTTCCCTATTCATCTTGGTTGTACTAAGATGAATTAAGAGTGGAAGCGGACTGGATGATGAGGAGATTGAAGACCGTACCAGAAATTCACATTCCAAGAAGAAATTGCAGAAGGCTTGAGGAACCAAACTCAAGTTAATGATTTCGTTTCACTCTCAGATTGGAATAAGGATGAAGACTGACTACTTAGACATAAGAAGATTTTGAAGAGACGAATTCTTGAAAAGAACCTTATGATGAAGAAATTGATGCCTTAGCGACATGTTTCTTTTGTTGATGATTGATTGATTTTGTTACGTCTTTCCGAGCTTCGTTTGTTTTGTTTCGTTATTGATCTTTGAATAGGACTAACCTAGGAGTTAGTCGGACTGTTAGGTGGATTGTAGAATTGTTGCACTGATTGAGACAAAGTATGACCATCATGAGGGCATACTTATATGATGCTAGTATTATGACGTCTGGCCAACGTGATAATACTTACATCATATAACGTGCACTTATTGTGTTCATAGGATGTCTTGAGAAGTGCCTTAGTGGAGACCTAGATTTTTGTTTTCGTTTGCGACGATCTGCGAATAGTGAGACTTTAGGATTCTTTTGATCTGTACGTTTGATCTACCTTATCACCGTACGTTTTAATATGATTGTTTACGCGTCACGTAATCGTTTGACTTCTATGTTTTGATAAATCCTAAGTTCCGTTGTAGAGCTTCCTGCCCTTTAATGTTATCGATCAACTTATCTTCTATCTATATGAATTTGATTCGAGCCACACCTATGCTTTGCGATGTATACACTTCTCACATTCGATGAATTCGTTTCATGATGACCTGTTATGAGTTAAAATATGAAGTTTTGGATTCTGAAAATCAAGATATGTCGGTTTACGAAAATACCTTTGGAAGGTTGTTTTGATGACGAAACGGTTTGTAAATCTGAAGAGTTAGACTTATATATGTCATCTTCGTGATGCTATCATTCGAAATCTGATCAGCTCTTTTACCCACCCAATCCTATCTCACCCTTTGAATATCTTTGAAGAAGATACGATTGTCATTTGTCACGTTTGGTATGTGATTCTTTTGATATGGATTCCGTTCAATGTGCCTTCTTGGGAAAACCGAAACTATCTTTGAATCGATAAAATCAAGTCTTGAGAAACAAGATCATTCTGATGTTGGAATTCTTAAAGTATGAGTCTGTGCGAGTCAAACTAATCCTTTTGTTGTTCGTAGTGTGGTGTACCTTCGTTTTGTTTCGCCACCTTTCCTTTTTCATTTTCGAGGACGAAAATTCTTTTGAGGGGGAGATAGTTGTAAAACCCGTATTTTCATAACATGTTTAAATTACCAAAATACCCTCTAATTTGAAATTTTGAAGAAATGTGTACGGTTACCAAACAAGCCCTAAATCAAAAACGATTATCGTACGATCACAACCATGAACATGTAACTTCAAGTAAGCTTCATTTGAGATACTACAATGTTATAAGAACTCAAGAATGTAAAATTTGGACTAAGAAACAAATATTGCACGTTACATGACCTAATGGGTCCGAAAACCTTTAAAACTTGTACACAACTTATAAAATAAATTATGTAACATATCCTAAGTACTTTCTTGCATCATTTGGTCAATTTTGACCCTTCTATTCATGCTTGGCCGCCCCCCTTTTATGGTGATTAAAACCTTCCCAAATTATGTCAAATCAAAATCAATTTCATTAAAATCACATTAACTCTCCATAATTGCTTTAAACATAAAATTTATGCCATCTCTTCCTTCCTCCTTTCATTTTCACGACCCATACACCACCACTACACCAAAATATTGCTCTTGGATCATTGGTGATTATTCATACGCGTTCGTGGGAGAATTTGGTGCACATAGGAATTTATTTGGAAGCATTTGGAGGCTTGGTTCTTGGTGTTCTTTTCCATTCGACACATACATTGATCATAAGAGGTTTTGTTATCTTTTATTTTGATTATTGTTCATGTCCTTAAATTCCTTTCGTTACGATTATCATAATACGTGAGAATTAAAAAGATGCGAATTGATATATGGATACACATACAAATCGGCCTAAAATAAATATGTGAAGAAGATGGATAAACTTTGATAATCTTGATGATATAATGATTAAAACATGTTTATGGTAACATTGGTAATTCAAGAATGTAATTTGATTGAATCAAAATGGTTTCTTTCTTCATGTTTAATATAAAGTCGATCCATGTATATGTTCTAAATAAATTTTGATGTCGAATTTGATAAATGTTATGTGTTATGGATGATTATATTAGCACTTGAATTGTTTTGGTATATCATGTAACTAATTCGGTTAATTAAAATTGATACAAGTTGAAGATGGATATGCATATGTTTCGAATTGATCATGATATGATGATTTCTTATTTGTTTTTGATATTTGATGATGATTACATGATTATGATGATGTTATGATAATGATGGTATAATTAATTTGTTAGTTATTGGATTAAAAAGGTAATTGATTTGACACGACATATGTTAGAATGGTTTTATTATGATATTAGTGTTCTTATTGTTTTTATGGATTAAAATGATGATTGGTGATATGATTATGTGGTGGTTATGATCTTTGGATGAAATATGATAGTTGTTGATTTGGGACTGAAACGATGGGTGAATTTGTAACTGTTGTGGGTCGAGTTTGGTAAAGGTTAAATTCATGATTTTTGTTTGTAAACTCAGTTTGATGTCTTAGTAAAGTTTTCCAATTGGTTTGGAGTGATTTCAAGTTGATTTAGTCGTATTTTTGCTTTTTATGGGATTAAGTGCTGAAGCTGAATTCGGGAGTCTGAAAATCAGTCCACTTTGTCGATTTTTCATTTTCAAACTATAAATAATTGGGCCATAAAACTTTGCAGTGTTGAACTTCTATATGTTAGGTAATACCATGAATTTTTGTGAATTTTTCCTGGATGTGTTGGTAGGTCTCTCAAGTGAATACTTTTTGAGTACTGCTGCAGGTCGGTTTTCTGAGTAGTCTGAGTTTGGGTATTTTTAATGTGGGGTTACACTAACTAATAAATTCTGGAAAAATTTGTGTGAGTTCTAAAGACATTGAAGCATCTCTGTGAATATTTGTGAATTTTATTTCTGAGTTCTAATATGGAATAAAAATTCGTATTTTGGTGACCTGATTGTGTTTAAAAGCTGAAATTCTGAAACATAAGAGATAATTGATAATTAGAAGGTTTATATTGTAAATATGATAACTAGAGGGACTAATAATGTAAATATGATGAAGGTATGCATGTTTTGGCTGGAATAAGATGTAGGGGCTGTTTATGTCAATTGTGCAAGATGTGTGACTTATGTGTTAATTATATTAGTTAATGGTTTAAATATGGAAAATGGATAAATTAAAGGATTAATATGAAACTTTTGAAACTAAAGGGTGTAAAGTGTTAAATTGGCATATTTGGCATTCTTGACTTATGTTGATGTGTTATAATGTGAATACTTTCATTGTGACCCTTAAATTATGATATTGACACTTTTAACCCTAAAACATATTACGTGACCATAAAAACCCTAATCTCACAAAACCTCTCTAAAATGAGATCCTTAATACTTGGGGCTATGAAAACATGATAATATGATAAAACTAAGTTATAAGAATATGTTAACTTTTGGAAACTTGCTAATTTTAGAAATCTGCTAATTATGGAAACCTGCAATTTTTGGAAACCTTCTAAATAAGGAAACCTACTAAAAATAGAAAGTCTTCTAAAATGCTTAAACTACTTAAAGTGGAAAGTTACCTAAAATAGAAAGCTGCTAAATATGGAATGTTTCTAAAAATGGATAGATAACTAAAAGAGGTAACTTAAGTGATGTGAACTCTTCTTGATTCGTATCCACTATCTTCTAGGTTCGGGGAAGCGGGAATGACCGTTTTCCTTTCGCTTGGTCTCGGTTTGTTTGACTCGGCAAAGGTACAGATATTCTGACCTTTCTTTTAAGGTTTCTCATGATCTCTCTCGTATTCTGAATCCATTAGTTTCTGATTTGATTGCTATGTTTTCCCTTGCTTGAACCTTCCTGGTTGAATTCCATTTGATATGATTTCTGATCTGAAGCTATGCTATGAAAACCTTTTCTGATTATATATTGGAAATGTTTTTGAGAAGAGCCATTTTAAAAGAGGTTTATCAATGAGGCAAAACCATTTTTATATAAATGTTACTAGTTTTTATGAAAACTATTCTTGGAAGACTAATTTTTATGAAAAACCGTTTTGAAAGAATATTTTTATGAGAATTACTTTAAAGGATCGTTTTATGAAAATAATGAATAAAGGATTGTTTAAAATGGACTTTTGATGAGAATTTTGAAATAAACTTTTGAGATGAGCATTGATTTTGAGTTTGAGTTATGATTCAGTTAAGATTTCTCAAGCCATTGCTATGTTCCCTTCATTCATGGACTCCGATTATTGAACCATCATGATATTGAACCTTTTATGATTATGAACCTTTGCTCATGAACCTTGACCATGAACCTTTGATTATGAACCTTTGCTTATGAACCTTTGCTTATGAACCTTGCTTATGAACCTATGATTATGAACTTATGAAACATGATATTGACCTATGCAAGTAAACTAAAAACATGATTCATGATACTTGACCTTTACCCTCAGTTTGATACTACGAGCCACTCACTAGGCATGAGGGTTTCATGTCCATGTCAGTCGATGCACCGACGGCATGACTCTAGGGCAGGAGAGTGATGACCTGTCCCGTCCCTGCATGTTATGTTTATGATTCATGTTACGTAGAGGCAGATTATGGCCACCTGGGGCGTATGGATGCATCCTAGATTTGTTCATGTTCATGTTATGTTATGTTATTCATGGTGACTGATGGTGTGTGCGATACACGTCTTTCACACTCCGGGAGCTAGCTACTCCAACCCATGATTGAGGACACCCCTCATACTTACAGGATACCCATGATTGAGGACACCCCTCATATTCACAGGATACTAAGAGGTCTCCCCTCTGCATGTTTACGATTATGATTATGATTATGATTCATGTTATGTTATGGGCTCGTAGTGGATTTCTGACTTCCTTTACCATGTACCCTTTTACCTTTCCTTATGATACCATGTACTCTTACCTTTCATCTTGATGCCACGTATTCATGCTTCCATACTCTTTTACTCATGTAAATTATACATTATACTACTGCTTGTTACGTTATATCTGTTCACTGAGCTCTAGTAGCTCAGCCGCGTTTCTTTTCCCGCGGCAGGTTTTAGTTGGAAGCTGGGTAAGAGTGAAGAGACTTTGGACTTAGAAGACTCTGAGTAGAAGCCATTAGAAGAGATGTACTTATGGATTTGATAGGCAGCTTTTATTTTCCTTTGTAACCCTTTTGTATTGCAAGATTTCATTTGTAACCTTTGAGAGCCATTGTATTATTATTGATTGTATGCTTTGTTTGATCTGATATGGAGCCATTTGTGTGATACTTCTACCCTTGTCGGGTTGGGGTGTTACCCTCATCGCCACAGATACATTACCCCATTCTGATGGTAAAGATCTAAGGAACTTGTGGTTTGCATCCTCATTCAAAACTGCTGCACCATGAACTTCCAGCTGTGTTAACAGATGTTGAAATCTGTCATAGCCCTTCTCCAATCCTTCAGTCTTTGAAACACTGAATGTCTCAAATTGCTGTTTAAGAACAGCCTATTGCATCTTCTTGGAGTTTGCATTGCCTCCAAATCGTTTCTTGATAGCCTCCCACATCTCTTTAGCATCAACCATGCCATGGAACCTTTGTAGATGTTCCTTAGGAATAGCCATAAGAAGCAAGGTTCTTGCTTTCTTTTCCTTCTCCACAACCCTAATCTCCTCAGCAGATACTGGTGGCATTATTCTTAGCTGCCCATCAGTCCCTTGTGTGACTCTTTTCCTAGAGTTTCCTCTTCGGATAACCTTACATACATCACTATCAATATACTCCAGATAATGTTCCATTTCCATGGCCCATATATCATATTATTCTCTTTTCAGTAATGGAAGTTTTATGTTTGAGATTGTGGTTGTGGAAGGGATGGGTTGTTGTTATGTTTGGGAGTTACTGGATTCAGGTTTTCCTTCATCTTCATGGTTTGAACTCTCATCCTCACTGTTATGGATTGAAAAAGTTTCAGTGTTGATAGGCTTTTTGGTCTCAGACATTGTGTAGGGTGAATTGAGTGAGAATAGGTTTTTGAGATTAAGTGTTCTTCGAACTCAGAGTCTCTCGCCTTGCTCTGATACCACTTGTAGGTCCACGAATTGTATGTGGATCTCTAAGTATCCTTGAATACTTAGTAGATGATTTGGATAAATCCAAACCAGTCTAAGTGAGAAACCCTTAACGATTGTTAATGTTAATGCGGAAACTTAACAAGAACAATGAAGAACACACACAGAGTTAACACTAACTTCGTATATTACTTTGATTTTGATTTTGTAAAACTCGTACAACTCACTTGTTAAACTAACAATCTTAGGGATCCTTTTATACACCAAGGAAACCCTAATACTAACCGACTAAGAAGATATTCACGAATCTTCTATAAAGATACTTACACGTATTGTATCTTTTCCTAACTTATCTCTAACAAACTTTCCTTACTTTACGACCAGACTTAATACAGACTACCAGATCTAATATGTATTACCAGACCTAATACAAAGATAGACCTAACTCTGACATATTACCAGACCTAAGTTTGTCTTCTCTTGAATCGTGTGATAATTCCCAACACATCAGCTGGGCGTAAGCTTTTGTCCCTTTCTTCACAAAGGCCAATGTCAACCTCCTTGCGAGCTGAGATCCCAGACCGAGAGCAAATATCAGCAAGAGTGTGGCGAACCACGTTGTGCCGGTGCTTAATACCAATGATACCAGCACATGACACTGCATGATCCCCGTATATGTCCCCCGAAAATAACCTGGAACAAGCAGAGCACGGCATCTGGACCGAGAACAGGGGGACACCTAGGCGGTAGCATAAGACACACCGGTAAGTTCTAGCGTTCATAGTCTGCCCCAACCCAGATATCGGGGCCACCCTAAGCCAATCAGAGGTGTAGTCTTCCCGTTGCGATATCCAAAGCGCCATCTGTCAAGCAGATAGACCAAAAGTGGATTCAACCATTTTAGTAACACGTGTGAAATATATATCTGCCAATTTCTTCATAAGTTTGGGGGCAGCGATCTCATTCGAGTTACTTAAAAGGTCGAACTCCATTTTCGCGTTAAAAGTACACAGAGCGTCAATAAAGGAAGATCCATGATTTACTATGCCAGACTGTTGGAGGAGCTTATCCTATAAGTTAGCAGATTGGAGTCTAGACGCAAGGAAAGCATAATTCAAGACATCACCTGCAGAATATACACCAAGCCCCCCGAAACTCAAACGGAAGCGTGGCCAATCTCCATTGCCAATCCCCAAACCCAGGTCCAGAAGCAGTGACAATACGTTCCATAGAGGAACGAAGCGCCACATCAAATGAAGTTTGGGCACCCTTAAAGACCCGGGGAGAATATGTGCGCATAGAGAAGTATAACTTTGAAATACGGGCACAAGCACGGAGAAGGAGCAACTCACATTGAGGATCATTAAGCCTAGCAACGACATCCATAAGCTTGATGGTTTTAGCAACCCTTTTCATAGCAAGCCCACTACTAAACTCAAAGTCCACACTAGCCGACCCACCCAATAATTTAACACCGTGTAAAGGGCGAGCAATATTAGGCGGGAAGACACCCGCGAGCCTGCTTCTGGGGTAATCGGTTGGCCAAAAAACCTCCGTTTTATCCACATTAAGGTACAAGCCACAACTAGGCCCATCTGACATAATAAGATCACCCAACGCCCTGGGGCATTGGCCACCAAGAAACAGATTCACTACTTGGGAAATAGAGGCAATTAACTCATCCGAAACCGCTACAGCAGCACCACTCAAACAGTCCAAAAGGTGTTGGGCACGCAAACCATCTCGACCGCAAGAGGTACCACAGGGGAAACTCTTAATCATATCAAGAACCACATCAGGAGATGCAATGAAGTTATGATGATCAATCGGTATATCCGGCCGAGCAGGAGCAGACTTGAAGGGATGTTTAGCTTTTAAGTCCTCGAGAGTGGAATCATTATAAGGAGCAACACCTGAAGAGGAAAGAACTCTGACAACTGCAGAATAATGACCATCACAAATCTTCCTCTTACATTGCTTGACATTACGCTCACCCAGATCCAAGGCACCCTCATCAATATTAGACCATGCAGGGGAGGGTTCGGTTAAAACCTCTCTAACAAGCTGCAAACTACCCCCAGACGTACCCCAAGAGCGAATGGCATTAGCGATGTATTCTTCTTGGCGTTGGCGTTTAACAGCAGACCTGCACTCCATGTTACTCCTCGGGCAAAAGGTTTTAAGGAGACAGATAGGCAAGATTAACAAGCTAACCCAACAAGAAATGTCCTTAGGTGTGCAGATCACCTTATCGAGGGCTCCTTTCAATACGCGAGAAAATCCCAACCGACACTTAGGAGGGATGGATTTGACCGTGTACAACCCTTTAGAGAGCAAGGTGTCCAGTAAGTGTAGATCGAAACCATCATGCTCCGCCAAAACCGAATCCTCACCACGAGCAATTTGAACCGAAGAAGGGACTTGTGGTTTGGCAAGATCAAACAACACAAACCTAACGACACCATCGCCACAATCAGGGGGTGGCACAAAATCAGGTCCATGCCGACATTTCGACCGAAGAGTATGCGTCTTAAAACAAATTCCACATAACCAAAGTCCCATACGTTTCAACGTGACCTCAGCCGCCTAAAAAACGGCAAGGTTAGTAGCCAAGGAAAGTTTGGTGGTGGCCAACGCATCCTCACTGAAATGACGATCCCGAAGATGAGTGATCAACGAGGTTTTGGTAAGTCTATTTCCATTACCATCCTGACAACCACTTAAACCCGCGAAAGGACAATGAAATCGTATGATTGCCATAGAAAAGGTTATCCCTTTTTTTTTGTTTTTGCCCCCAAAACGCAGTGTGCCTCAAACCGCAACCAAATGAGTCAAACCGCAAAGCCCAAAAACAAAACGCAAGGCCCCACTTCACTTGTTTAAATCAAAACGCAAACCACAGCCAAATGAGACAAATCGCAAAGCCAAAAACAAAACGCAAAGCCCCACTTCACTTGTTTAAAAGTGGGGTCCACGAAGCAAACAACACGCAAAGCCTTATCAACTCTGAAAAGCAACCAGACGTGGGGCCCCTGAAGCAAATCGCAAACATGTTTAACCCCAAAGTCAACACATTAAATCGCAAGTTAAGGGTGGGGCCCAAAACGCAACCCGGATTTACCCAGCGGACAAAACACCAGGTCGTACAAATCCAGGTGAAATCGCAACCCAGAGAAACAACAACCTTCGCAAGATGATGTCCAATGGGTTAAACAACCAGCCCGCAACCAAGCCAACAACAAAAAAGGGAAAGAGAAGAGAAAGGTTTCAAGGAAGAAACCCCAAAATTCCGAACCCAAGTGAAGAAAGAAAAGAAGCCCAACTAAGATGTTGAGTAAATGATGTAACAGGGGTGTTAGATCATATCGGTGGTGTTGCCATGTGAAAAGACGAACAGGGAGACGGTGATCCTAGGAAGACGATGAACAGCTTGTTCATCACCAATTCGCCCACACAAACACACCTTCCATTTAAGTTCATCCTAAATATCATCTTTTGAATCCAAACCATTCAAACCTAAACACACTATTTCTAATTTTTATACAAAAAAATTAATAAAAAAAAAAAAAAAAAAAATCATTTCTACAAAACACACAAATAATGCTTCCACTTTCATTAAAAACACACACATAAATGCTTCCACTTTCATCAAAAACACATAAACACTTCCACTTTATTCAAAAAAAAAACAAAATACACACACTACAAAACCAACACCACAAAAACCTCCACGAAATGAAACCGCCACCACTACCATGTCAAGATTCGGCCACTATCATCCTTAAACCATTTTTGGAAGTAAATTTTGTGATTTGAAATAAAATATTTAGCGTTATGGTTTCAAACTTTAATCAAAATTTGGGCCTTTTTGTTTCTCATTTAATTGGAAGAATTGCTTGAAAGGTTAGTATTATTTGAGTGTGACTCAAATAATACTAACCTTTCAAGCAATTCTTCCAATTAAATAAAAAGCAAAAAGCCCAAGAATAACAGTTCTTACCTTATTACTACATATTATCAGGTTAGAAAAGTTTTGACTTTTAAAATTTCCAAACCTTAATTAGGGTTTTTCCTCTTTACTTAAATTTTAAAAGCATGTGACTTAGATAACAAGAAAACCTAAGTCATTAAATTTTGATTTTTAGAAAAAAAAAATATTATGAATCTTTTTAATGAAAATTTTATTTTCCTAAATATCCCTCCTATGCTTTAAATAATTTAAAACCCCAGTTTCCGTAGTTGGCAATCCCAAATTCCAAATAAAATAAAACTAATAGACATCAGTTTATGAAAACTCTTAGCTTGCTCACCAAGATTTATGCTCAGTCAAATTTTATGATCCCATCTCTTTGAGATACATAAAATCGACCCTTCTAGGGTTTAGGTTAATCTGGATCGGTTTTTCTTGCTAATCAAGTAATCTTATTTCTTTATGATCAACTTTGGAAACCTAGTGTAGGACCTTAGATATCAACTCTATCACGTATATTAAAGTCGTATTAGGTGACTTGAGATAGATGAAGTATGCTTATGTAGAGAGAGAAAGTAAAGGAATGGAAGAGAGAATTCTGTTAATAAAACACACACTTTCACACTCAAGCACACTCTACAAATGAGATGAGATGTGCTATTTATACTTGAAAGGAAATGCCTCATGGGCTTTGCCATGGGCTTTCTAAAAGGCTTGCCTAATGGACTTGGTGTACACTTTGTTTATAAGGCTAACATGATATACTAATAAATATCAAGTCCATAACCCAATAAACTTAATAAATACATTATGTAAGACACATTACAAAGTTCTAATAAATGAGAATGACCATCACTTTTCTTTAATGCTAACAATCTCCCCTAAGGGGTGGTCATTCAAAAGATGTTCCACATGATTAGGTCATTTGTCTTCTTAGTCTTGAACTTTGTGTATCGTCATAAAATAGTCTTGATTCTTTGTTCCTTAATGCTTTGTGATCTTGGATTAATGACTTTTGACCGTTCTTGCCTATGATCAACATCCTCTTATGATTCGTTGTGTCGTCTTCTCCACCATACTCATACTTCTTGAAAAGACTTTGAACTCCATACTTATGTCTTCCTCACTTGATTCATGAATTAGTTCTTGACTTCTTGATTAGCTCTTTGACTTTGACGTAACTCATTGTCTTTAACTTAATCTTTTGTCTTTGAACATTCATGATTTAAGCTTGTTGAGGATGAACTTCTTAAGTATGAGTATGTGGAGGTGAAGATGTTGATATATATGATGGTGTATAGTCTTTCTCCAAGGGGACTTTAATCAGTATCTGCATAAATATTGTTAGTTGAAATCACCAATCGATCACGGTGGAATTTTCTTAGAGAATAGACCACTACGATTGTTTTACTGATGAATGTCTTAATTCCATTCACCTTGGCCGGGCACATCAGCCGTCCAAATCTCGTTAGGGACAGTTATGAATACTACGGATAAAATCCAAGTAAAGACCCGCGTCTTAAGGACTCGATTCGTGAAAGGAATCTCCTTGGCGGGATTTCCAGCACTTACAGGTTTAGACTTCGAGAGAATTAACAGCATAGTGTGAGAGCCCTCTCTAATCCTTACAAAGGATGTTCCTGGATAGGATACCCTCAAGAAGGCTTACAACGATATACCGAAGTATACCAACAATTCAGGTGAGCCGCTGAAGTATTCCGAAGTATCACTCCACGACTGTAGATCGTTTGAAGCATAAAGTAACCATCATGATATGTATGGCAAGATCCGAAGATCTCATAAAATACTCTTACAACTTGTGTCCCTTTTGGCGAAAACAAGTGTACGTTATGGAAGTGTATCCTAAGAGATCTTTTAGTGAATCTCATGGCTCTAGACTCGATTACGTGCGTTTTTTTTTAGTAGTTGGAGGCATGGAGCAGAGTGCCGCCTTTTCAATACCAACACATCTCGGAGTGAGAGGCCGATAGATTATGCAAGGTTCTCTATGAGAAATGAAACAAATATCTTTTAAGAGATACTTGAGTGGCTAGGAGGGGTTGTGCAGCACGTCACTGGGTCCATGACGTCTCGTCTTCAATACCGGTATCATTTTAGTGATAACTGATAGCAGATGTATTGACCCAGTTTCTGTTCCTAAGTTTATTGGAGGGCTATTTCTTTTCACCTTTTTTTCACAAACTTTTCTTTTTAATTCTTCAGCCCCTTCTTTCTCCTTTCATCACTTTACTCATTTTTTCAATCATACCTAAGGACTTCTAATTCTAATCTATTGGAATTGTCCTTGGATAGATCCCCGGCTCTAGCGGATCATATGAGATAAACCTAACCATAATCACCTTATTACTCCATGATTATCCTAGGTTCGTTGATCACATTCCATAAAACCTTTTGTGAAAATCTCTCAAAGTGTTTATAATTAGAAAATATATTTTGTTAACACTTCGATAGTTTTGCATTTTTTGAAATACTCCCCCTTCACATGTGCTCATAAGTTTTAATATAGATTTACACATGTTGAGTAGAGTTTGCACTTTTGAATTGATTGATTTTCAGTGAATATGACTGATTCGAGACACGCTTACATCACTAGTTAATTTTGTGGTGATTCAGGGAATACGATCGTTTGCTCGAGGCTTGTTAGACCTCATATCTAGGAATTGACACAATAATAATGAACAAGAACAATATGCAGCGGAATAAACATAAGCTTCATTATTATTAATCAAGGTTTGTCGAATGATTACAAACCCTAACCCTAACCCTAGGCGTCTACACTAAGACTTGGCGCCTAGGTTACACACACACACCTTTTTCTGGACTACATTGAGGAAGACCTGATTAATAAAACCTATGACCTATCCTTGTTATATAATAGAGGATTAGGGTTACAAAGACTCTAAATAATACATAATTAGTCCCTTATCTTTGTCTTCATAAGTTTCCTCCATCTTTCATGTTTTTGTCAATATCAACTCTATTTAATTCCTAACAATCTTCCCCTAGTTGATATGACAAAACCATGTATATGAAAGATGTTGTCTTCCCCTTAAGTCATGCATACCATCAAGGATCTTCAAGCTGCAAACCTTCAGAATATTCTTCTTCCCCTTTTTGTCATACTCAAATAGGGAACAAAAATATGCAACCTTGATCTTCATAATCACGAATCAGCACCATACCTCCAATCTAGTCTTCTAATGTCTTGAATTTCCATTATGAACACCAAAACGCTTACTTATTAAATTAACGCAAGACATAAAAATCCCAAATCTTCAGTATGAATACCAACGAATAATCATGAAAACCTTCACCTTGATGTAGCACAATCTCGATGTATTGAAGAAGAAAACTAATCATTACCAATTCGATACTGAAGTAGAATAAACCAACCTTGTGTCCTATAACTTGTACTAAATATGACTTCGAACATATACTTAACGTATAAGGAGATAGGTCAGTCTCTTGAAAATAAACACTGAGCACTACAATGTAACTCCTTCAAGTGTTTGTCAATTCTTAGTCTCTTGAACGAACGAACAAGTTATCTTTAAAGTGTGTTTGCTTCACTTTAAGATATAATAAGACACGAACTTGAAAAATTCCACTTCACCGTCAAATAAGTAATAACTAATCCACTTCGCCAATAAATACGAGCCATAATTCTGTACGAACAGAAATCAAATCATCATCTTTTGTGTGTGTTTCTTCCCCTGTGTGTGTGCTATGGAACCAATGAGTTCCAAATCAATAACCAATGCTTCCCCTTACTTTGAGAAGCCCATGCTCGAGCAGTACAAACCAGCAGTATAAACTGTTCATCCTCCAAAGCTAGCAGTACTAACTGTTGTCGAGCAGTACTAACTCCAAATACCAAGCAGTACAAACTGCTAACCCTAGCAGTACAAACTGCTAATCACAGCAGTACCAACTGCTGCGTATGAATCAAGAGCAGTACTAACTGTTCATCGAACAGTACAAATTCCAAAGAGAGCAGTAGAGACTGTTATGTAAAACAGCAGCACGAAAATAATATCCAACTCTGATCTGCTTCAATCTTTAACCAAATTAAATGCAGCTGGTCCACACATGCATAAGACGTTGACTCCTAATCAGCCAATCAAATAAATTGAAACACGAATCCTTTGTCCCACGTAGGAATAGCAATACCGATTTATTAAAAAAATATATTAGCTCCACAAATATTATAACAGATCAGTCCCACATAAACACAATTCTTCCATATGCGACAAATCGAGCAGCCCCACAAACTGATTTAATGAATATATAGAACAATAAAAGAAGCAGCATCTTTGTCCAAGTGATAAATTCGTCCAAGGTTTTATAATGATTAAATACCAAGCACTAACCGACAATCAAAACAATTACTGTAGTATGAGGTTGAACACCGACCCATGATAATTAATTAAGGCACGTGATAACCACACCCTCCCTATGTAGGGAGGGTGTGTTGACTTCCTGCTGCCGTCGCTTGTACTGTCTGCTTTGTCGACTTGTACATTCCTTAAAAATAGGTTTTGTCTCTTATGTAGGGAGGGTGTGGTTAACACAACCCTTAATTAACACCGTCCCATGAATTTTCACCTGGCAATAGATGACAAACCTCCATTAATATCAGTACGAGGTTATTAAATTGCGTACTGACCCACATGTGCACTTTGAAACATCAGTCCGTACCTTACTGCTGCATCGACGATAAAATTTTTCGTCAAATCTGCTACTCTTCGACAACGAACCTTGTAACATCCTAGATATCAAGAGCAACCTGGCTTTGATACCACTTGTGGAGATCGTTTGCTCGAGGCTTGTTAGACCTCATATTTAGGAATTGACACAATAATAATGAACAAGAACAATATGCAGCGGAATAAACATAAGCTTCATTATTATTAATCAAGGTTTGTCGAATGATTACAAACCCTAACCCTAACCCTAGGCGTCTACACTAAGACTTGGCGCCTAGGTTACACACACACACCTTTTTCTGGACTACATTGAGGAAGACCTGATTAATAAAACCTACGACCTATCCTCTTTATATAATAGAGGATTAGGGTTACAAAGACTCTAAATAATACATAATTAGTCCCTTGTCTTTGTCTTCATAAGTTTCCTCCATCTTTCATGTTTTTGTCAATATCAACTCTATTTAATTCCTAACAACTAGCTTGAAATTATTGCCCGTCCTGGTCAAGTCCAAAGAAAGTCTCTCGAGACGGTACATTCTACTTAGACAAGTCCTATTTGAGACACGCTTACATCACTAGTTAGACTAGCTTGAAATTATTACCCGTCTAGGACAAGTCTTTTCGATTTAAGCTTCGTCAATTTATTTGTTATATCTGAGTCTAGCTCATTTGAGATTCTACAACGATCTTTAAGCATTTTGATCACATTTTAATCACGTCTTCTCCCCCACAAAAATAGCATATTCGTGATATTTTTGATATCAACTGATTAATAGAAAAGCTTTTGGAGAGATAGGCGAATTTGTTTTGCATGAAATTGGAACATTTTGATCATGATTTTTATACTCCCCCTTAAAGAAAGCATATTTTTAAACATAAAGTTTAAAATCGATTAAGGGTTTGTAGGGAGTTATCTTGAGCACATAATAGTTTAGAAAGATTTTGAAAAAATCTTTTGAGAAATCTTAAAAAGTGCTCAAGACTTCTTTTAGAAAAACGAGTTGTGTATATAAATGTACACAAGTCTTTTTGGAGAAACAAGTTTTTTTATTGAAATCTTTTCGTTTGTTTATACTCAAACTTTTTGAAAATGATTTCGTCTTTGAAAGTACGAGTCTTGATTTGAAATAATCAGAAGTCATCTTTTTAAGCTCGGGTTTCGCACTAAAGTATACGAAATCCATTGTTGAATAAATTTTTGAGAAGCAACATGTTTTTAGAAAACATTTTAGTGAACTCTCGCTCAAGCATCTGTACATGTCTGTATCATTGTTGAATGACATTTCTAGATACGTACAGAATATCGAGTATACGAGAGACATGTCGTGAGAAGAATATTTTTGGAGTTTTTGATTTTATATTGTTTTTGAATTTTTTGAAAGTTTTTAATGTTTTTGGATTTTTGAAATTTTCTATTTTTGGATTTTGTTTTTGTTGGTTTTTCAAATTTTGTATTTTGTTTTTCAAAAATATTTACAGCGAAGCTTTTTGGAAGGGATTTTTCAAGAAGATTCAAGAAGACGTTCTAGCTCCTCAGGAGTTCAATTCGTCGAACTAAATCGTCAAACCTATCTTTTGGAAGGGCTTTAGTAAATAGATCGGCGGGTTGGTAATCTGTCTTCAGGAAAAATAATTCAACAGTACCCTCTTCTACATGTTCTTTGATGAAGTGATAGCGAACTCTAATATGCTTGGTCTTCGAGTGTTGTACTGGATTGCACGAGATGGCTATGGCACTTTTCGAGTAACAATACAAAGGTATTCTGTCGAAAGTAAAGCCATAATCTGTGAGTTGTATCCTCATCCATAGAACTTGGGCACAACACGCAGATAGAGACACATACTCGGCTTCTGCGGTTGATAATGCAGTACAATCTTGTTTCCTTGATGACCAGCCTACTAGCTTTTCACCCAAAAATTGTGCTTCACCTGATGTACTTTTTGCTATAACTTGACAACCTGCGTGATCGGCATCTGAAAATGCTATTAGTTTAAACTCGGAATCCTTCGGATACCAAAGTCCAATGTTAATGGTTCTTCGTAGGTACCGAAAGATCCGTTTGACCTCTTGGAGGTGAAGTTCGGTAGGCCTTGCCTGAAACCGTGCTAATAAGCAAACAACAAAATGAATGTCGGGTCGACTAGCAATAAGGTTCATGAGAGAACCAATCATGCTCCAATATTTCTTCGGATCGATGGGTTTCCCAAATAAATCAGCACCGATTTTTGGTGAAGTGACCATTGGTGTACCAACAGAATCAAAATTGTCCATACCATGTTTTTTCAAAATCTCAACCGTATATTTAGATTGATTAATGAAGATACCATGAGGGGATTGATGTATTTGTAAACCAAGAAAGAATTTAAGTTCCCCCATCATGGACATTTCAAATTTGCTTTTCATGAAATTTTCAAAATGTTTTGAATGATTCAGATTAGTGGACCTAAAGATAATGTCATCCACGTAAATCTGAATAATCAAAATTTCATCTTTATATTTTCTTGTAAACAAGTTAGGATCAACAGTTCCTTTGGTGAAATTATTTTTGATCAGAAAAGATGATAGTTGTCATACCACGCTCTTGGAGCTTGTTTTAAACAATAGATGGCTTTCTTAAGCTTGTAGACGTAGTCTGGATGTTCCATGTTAACGAATCCTTCTGGCTGACTCACATACACTTCTTCTTTAAGAGTTCCATTCAAGAACGCAGTCTTGATGTCCATCTGATATACAGTGATGTTCTTGTGAGCTGCATAGGCTAAGAAAATCCTGGCTGCTTCAAGTCTTGCTACTGGCGCGAATGATTCCTCGAAATCTATCCCTTCTTCCTGTCTGAATCCTTTAGCCACGAGACGAGCTTTGTTGCAAATTACAGTCACTTCTTCATCCTATTTGTTCTTCCATAACCATTTGAGATCAATGATAAGTTTGTCCAGTGGTCTTGGAACAAGTTCCCAACTATCATGTAAACGGTATTGAAGAATTTCCTCCTGCATCGCTTCTATCCATGCGTTTTATGCCATCGCCTCCCGAATGTTCTTTGGTTCTTTGAGGCTTATTGAGCAAATGTAGATGCACATTTCGGGGTCTATGGCAAGTTGTCTTATCGTCTGGACTGGCCTTGAAGGTTCACCAATAACTTGTTCAATTGGATGGTCTTTAGTCCATTGGAGTGTAGAAGGGTACCTTGGGTTTAACGTATGTGTGTTAGATGGTTCTTGTAACCGTGAAGATGATTCACCAGAGTCTGTTGCAAATAGGTTTTCAAACACTTCTTCTTCTAACACTGCATCGTTTTGGTTCTGTGTTGGTTCTTCTTGAAATGTTGTGTTTTGGTTCTGCTCATCAATCTCGGTAGAACGATTTCAATAACTAGAGTTGTTGGACTTGATGTAGATGAGGTTGAGGGAGTTGGTGCGTCAGCTTCGATTATGGTAGATGCATCTTTTGGTGGTGGTGGTGGTTGATGGTTTTGAGCGGGTGCAGCGGAATGTTGTTGTGATGCATTTATTGAAGGTCCACCATAATATTCATCAAACATTAACTTGAAGAATGTATCCAGTTCTTGTTGAGTAGGTTTTTCAGGTGTTGTTGATGGAGCTACTTGAGGTACGAGTCCTGAACTAATGTGTCCAGAAGTCTGTGGGTTTGGTGCGGGTCCTAATCTGTGTTGATTAAAAGCCATTGGGTTAAGCGCGGGTTCTAGAGCGAGTATCTCAGAATCCATTTGTGAAATCTCGTCAAACTTCACATTCATCGTCTCCATTATCCTTTTTGTTCGTCTATTATACACCCGGAATGCCCTCGAGTTTTCCGAGTATCCAATGAAGATTCCAATATCACCCTTAGCTTTCAGCTTCCAATATCACCCTTATCTTTCAGCTTCCCTAGATCTTCTCTATCGTTCGTTGGATAGCACAAAGCGCCAAACACGTGAAGGTAAGAGATATCAGGTTTTCGATTGTTCACTAGCTCATATGGTGTTTTATTGAATCTTGGGTGGACTAGGGAACGGTTCTGAGTGAAACAAGCAGTGGAAACAGCATCAGCCCATAAGAATAACGATGCGCTAGAATAAATCAGCATTGTGCGAGCTGCTTCCACAAAATTTCAATTTCTTCTTTCAACTACCCCATTCTGCTGTGGAGTTCTAACAACGGATGTCTGATGTGTGATTCCAACATCTTCAAAATAAGTTCTTAACTCATCATTTGTGAATTCTGTTCCGTTTTCGGTTCTTACAATCCTCACTGGAGCTTGAAGTAGGACTTGAATACGCTTCAGAAAGGTGATGATGTTTCCTGGTGCTTCGTCTATTGATCTCAGAAACTTTACCCATGTATATCTTGAATAGTCATCGACGATAACAAGAATATACTTCTTTCCATTAGTGCTTTCAACTATCATTGGACCACATAATTCCATGTGCAACATATGTAACTTAACTTCCGAACTAGGTACGGTTTGGGTTTATATGATGCCTTTTTGCTTTTGCCTTGTTCGCAAGATGGACATAAGTGATCCTTAGTGTATTTGAACTTCCAAAGTTCATTGACAATGTTGTCTTTGGCGAGTTTGTTGATTGTGTCGAAATTGAGATGGGATAATCTTCTATGCCACATCCAGGACTTAGTTCCAGATGCTCTTATCATAAGACATACTGGTGATGAAGAGGCCATTTGGTTGATGTCGATAGCATACAAGTTGGTGCCGCGATTTCCAGTTAAAAGGTCATCGCCTTCCAAGTTTTAAATGAAGCATGTATTTCTCCTAAATGCAACCTCTAAATCTGCATCACAAAATTGCCCAACTGAAAACAAATTATGTCCTAACCCTTCAACATAGTAAACCCGAGTGATCAAATAATTTCTGAATTGAAGATCTCCATAACCCATAATAGCTGCTACATGATCATTTTCAAAGCATACGGTTCCCATGAACTTCCAAACGAAATTGATCAGTAGCTTTAGATTCCCCGTCATGTGCTTGGAGCAACCCAATTCGACGATCCAAAGACATATTTCGATAACCTGCGAAGAACATAATAGTTTGTTTTTGGAAACCGTTTGGACTTTCGTTCTTTTTGGTTAGAGGAAAAATCATCACTACACTCATAGAATTTTTGTTCTAGTGGAGGGGTAATAGCTTTCCAAAATCCATTTTTTGTTTCAGAACACTCTACCAGTTGGTTTCCACTTAAGGCAATTACTAGTCATCATTTCACTAGTGGGTGACCTAGATCATGTAACTAGTCTTCCTACTGTTTTAGCACTAGTTCCTTTTGGAAAACTCTTCATATCAGGTTTAACATACACATTATTAGAAACATAATCATCATGAACATCATTAAATAAGCATTTCTTTCAAATTAAACAAAGAGAGTCATTACATGCATTATAAACAGTACGTTTGACATTACATTCAGATGAAATATGTCTCTTATTACAAAGCGGTAAATTCCTAGGGTGTTCTTCTACTTCTTCAACTTTATTCATGCATATACTCTTAGAGACAGACGAGACTCTATTGTTCCTTGTATTGCTCCTAGGTTGTAGTCTGCTGCTCCTAGAGGTGCTTTCTAAACCTGTAGAAGGTAAGGCACACGCATTAGGATTCACATTGTTGTCCTTAGAAGTTGTTTTAGCTTTCCTAGTCTCTTTAGGATTATCAGTTACACTCTTGTCATTTGTCCCATGTGTTTTAGATGTGGAGGCAGACGCAATAGTGGGACTAATCCTAAAAAGGCCAAGTGCTATCACTTTTGGTTTTTCGAAAACTGCTTTTCCTTTATCAACAATTGTTTCTTTTTGTTCCGGTAAGGGTTGTGGAGTGACTGGTTTTGTCAAATCATTTTTCTCATCGACTCTTGGAACAAATTGAGAAATCGACATTTTTGGTTTAACAACCGGTTTTGAAGTATTTGGTTTATCCGAAGTCGATGGTTTTGCAAACTTAGTATCCACACCCTTCCCTTTTTGACTTTTCAGCTGAGCCCTCAAAAGATCATTTTGCTCTTTCATGTTTTTGAATGCACGCTCATACGACAGTTTGTCATACTTGCATTCTTTGCTTTTCCGATCAAGTTGTTTAAAATATGACACGTTTTCTTTTTCAAATTTTATAATATTGCATTTTCATATTTTGAAACAATTGCGGAGGTCTCAACTCACAGTCTTTCATCGTCTTCAACGGAATATGTTTGTAAAATGATGGACATAATATCAGTAGACAGAACTGCTTCGAAGAGAGAATCATTTAAATTTTCCAAAACAATGATTTTTCCAATAGATTCATTAGCTTTCTTTATTAGGGATTTGTGGTCCTTGACAAAGTCAACTGTTTCAGTTAAAAATGCTTGTTCAAAATGAATTACTCGAGCATTAATGTTATTAATTTGAGGAGCAAATTCACTTTCAAGAATCTTTTTCAGCTGTAAATGGACCGTTGAATTCCAATTGTTCTCAGTCAGTCTCATTTTAGATTCTAAATTCGTTTGAAGTTACCCAAGTCTGGTTTTAATATCATCAAGAAATTCTTTGGCAGCACTTGTGTTAAAAGTGTTGTTTGAGGACGTCTGTTCCATGTTTGAAGGAGATTTAGAAACAACTAATGGTTTAGAAACTTGTTTTGAGATGCCTGGGTTTTTGGAAAACTCAGATGTTTGTTTTTGTGGAACAAAAGTAATTCTAGAAAGTTTGTTCAGTTTGTTGTAATCTAGTGGTTTTATTTCTGTGTTCTTTTGTTTCATTTTTGATCTACTCTCTTCAGCAAGTTCTATCGATTCCACATAATCACGAACAATAGGAGGATCATGCTTAGTAAACAAAACATTTCCATTATACAAAGTATTCTGTTCTTTCTGAGCTTTCATGAGATTGCAAGGAGTTTTGTTACCTAGAGCCATTTTTTGTTTCGTATGGTAAAGCGGATCAGTTTGACTAGTAATCATATGAATTGTTTGACTTGAATGACCCGTTTTAACCAGCAAGTTTTCTAGTTTTTTGATCTTATGTTCTGACTCTATGATTTCATCCAAAAGTTTATCTTCTTTCTTTGCAAAGTCCCTTTTCAACTAATCCCATTCTTTTTCAAGATTGGTATAAGCTGATTTTTGTTTTGAAAGTTGGTTTGTTAAATCAGAAATTTCTTGTTTTAAAGAGTTGATGGTTTTGTCGAACTAATTTGAAGTTCATCAAATTTGTTTTGCAATTGCCTATCTTTAACAAGTAGCTTCTTATAACCAATTTCAAATTCTGACTCGTGTTTTATATCAATTTGAAAACTTTTTCCATTTTCCTTGTATCTTTCAAGCTCGGCAGTCAATTTGTCATTCGCGGCATGTAGAATCGTTTAGAACTCGAGATTTGTTAGATCTCATCTAGGAATAACAATAACAAAGACAACAATATGCAGTGGAATTAATCAAGCAACAATTGTTATTGTAACAAGGTTTTCTTCATCATCATCTTCACTATAACAATTACATACATAATTAACAGCCTCAATTCTACTTGATCAAGTGTAGAACGGTTACTCAACAATAACAGGGATCAAACGTTCCTTGAGGCTGAACACAAATACATCTAGGCATTTTTCATAACATACACGCCTAGGAAACAAACACACTTTTCCTGGTGTTCACATCTTGACACACAGAAAAATATACGACCTATATCTCTTTATATAATAGAGATATTAGGTTTGCAAAGGATAAGTATTAGGAAATAAACATGTCTTCCTAATTTTTACAATTATCTTCTAGGAAATCTTCTGTAATCTTCCATCTTTAGAAGAATTCCTCATTTGTCTTTTAAGTCCTTTATCTTTCATATGTTTTGTCTTATTAACTCAAATATAATTCCCAACAATCTCCCCCTAGTTGATAATGACAAAACCTAAATAAGCATGAACTTACCTTGAAGTTAATATAAAAATGAAAGAAACAAATTTCCCCTTAATCCATGCTATACCACCAAGGCTCAATAATTTGTAATTATTCTTTGTAAATCTTCTTCCCCTTTTTGTATTATCCACTAGGGGACTCTAAGTAAATGCAACTCTAATTTCGACAACCACAAACCAATATTACACTTCCAATCCAGCCTTCCAATGTCTCGAATTACCCTCCATGAAGAACACCAAAACGCTTACTAAAAATGAATTCAAGATACTAGAAACTTAAACCAGCCGTAGTAATAACGACTAGCAGTTGTAAAAACCTTCACCTCAATGTAGCATATAAATGGTTAAACATTTTAACATTAAGCCTCCCCTGAAACCTATATTTTAACCATCTCTTGAATGTAGGCTCTATTTAATGATTACTGATGAAGAAAACTAAGTATAACGAACTTGATGCAGAAGTAGAATAACCCAAACTTGTGTCTTATATCTTGTACTATATATGTGACTTCGAACTCATACCAAGACCAAAGTATAAGTAGACCACATCCTCTTGACAAAAATCCTCATCTTCAATGAGACATTGAGTACAACAACGTAACTCCTTAAAGTGATAGAAAATGTAAGTATTGAGCACCATCAGTTTGTAGATCACACACCTTTGCTAGATTCGTCTAGTCTTTGTCACAACATTGAAAAAGCACGAACAAGTTATCTTCAAAAGGTGCAAGAATCCTTTTAAGATATGATAAGAACACAAACTTGTGAAACTCCACTTCAACTCCAAATAGGTGATAAACAATATTCTTCATAACCAATTAAACCAATAAATACGAGCCTTTAACTTTTCAAGAACTAATAAACCAAAACCAAAAATCTTCTTGTGTGTGTCATATGATATCACAAAACCATATATTGTCCAATATCTGATAAAGCTAGCAGTACAAATTTCTTTTACCGGACAAGGCTAGCAGTTGAAACATTTGCTAGCAGTATTAACTTAATACTGCTTTCCTTCTTTCAATCATAAGCAGTACTAACAACCATAGCAATACTAACTGTGATACGCAGCAGTACTAACTTGTTTATAACGAGCAGCATTAACATGTTGGCAGTACAAAAAATAAGGTAGCAGTACCAACTCTTTTCAACAAGCAGCAGTACTAACTTAGCAAAACCTCGACTTCAACTGCCCTTAATCCAACACCATTAGTAATAACAAACAGTTTAATGAGCAGTATAGACTTATAGCAGGCAGCATTAAGTTCATACAATGTGCAGTAGTAAGTGAACCCGTTCTCAATAGCAGATCCTTTATACTCAGATTTTAAATTAGGGTTTCACACTTACATGCTGTGAAAATGATTTTTAGGTATCTCAAAGGCCAACCTAAATTAGGCCTTTGGTATCCTAGAGATTCTCCATTTGATTTGGTGGCATATAGTGATAGTGATTATGCTGGTGCAAGTTTAAATAGGAAGTCAACAGCAGGTGGTATCAGAGCGTCGTGGCTCATGATCTATGATCTACAAGGTGTTTCTATGTCGAATTTATGAAGATATTGAAGGTACGAATTTTCTGTTTTGGTTATCATGACGAATCTGGTGATATTAGGGTTTTTCAGCAACCCTAATTCAATAAAAACAGAAGTTTGATTTTTGGAGACAAGGAAAAGAAGAAGCAGCAGGTAATGGCGTGAATGAATGTAAAATTAGGGTGTTTTAAAACCCTAATTCGATGAAGTCATAAATTAGCAACAGGTTAGTGACACTAAAAAGTGTCACTAAAAAGCGTCGTCTGGATACTTGGGAAGGTTACAAGAGTAATGGGAAGAAAAAGTGGTACGATAAAGCATTGGGAAGGTTACGAGAGTAAGGGAAGAAAAAGTGGTACTGTTGTTGCTGCTGCCGCTTATTTATAAAGGTATTCAGCTTCAGTTGTAGAAAAATTAGGGTCCACAGCTTCAGCTGCTGCTGCTTATTTATAAAGGTATTCAGCTTCAGGTAATGGCGTGAATGAATGTAAAATTAAGGTTCACAGCAACTAGCAGCAGCCACATATTCAGCTTCAGTTGTAGAAAAAAAAGGTATCCTTAACAGTTAGTTACTTAGTTGCTACTTCTGTTTATTTATAAAGGGGTACGCACTGTTGTTCATTCTTTTGAAACCCTAATCATTGGGAAGGTTACGAGAGTAAGGGGAAGAAAAAGTGGTATGATAAAGTATGATGTTGGCCTGAAAACTGATAAGGGTTTGATGAATAAAGCTGCTGAGAACGATGAGTTTTGATTTGGCAGACTTAAATTTAGATGCAAAGATTTGGATGGACAAAAAGTTGGGAACGCAAAGACTGATGGGGTCGTGTAAAACCCTAATTTGAATTCTGAGTATAAAGGGTCTGCTATTGAGAACAGGTTCACTTACTACTGCACGTTGTACGAACTTAATGTTGCCTGCTGTAAGTCTATACTGCTCATTAAAACTGTTCGTTATTACTAATGGTGTTGGATTAAGGGCAGTTGAAGTCGAGGTTTTGCTAAGTTAGTACTGCTGCTTGTTGAAAAGAGTTAGTACTGCTACCTTATTTTCATGGCAGTGTAAGAAGCAAACTATGGTTGCCAATTCTACAACTGAAGTTAAATATGTGGCTGCTGCTAGTTGCTGTGGACAAGTACTTTGGATTCAGAATCAAATGCTGGACTATGAGTATAATTTTATGCACACCATGATTTTCATTGACAATAACAGTACTATATGTATTATTCGAAATCCTGTTTTACACTCTGAAAAAAACACATAGAGATTAGACATCATTTTATAAGAGACTGCAATGACAAAAAGTTAATTCAAGTTGTTAAAATACACACAGATAACAATTTTGCAGATTTACTTACAAAAGGTTTTGATGTTGGAAGGTTTCAGTACTTGGTTGCAAGTATTGGAATACTAAATCCATAAAGTTTTAATCTCTTTGTGTCTTTGTGATGTTTTGTAAAGGATTAGTACTGTTAGATATTAATACTACTAGACTGTTGAGTTAATATTGCTAGTGCAAACTAGTACTGCTAAGTTAAAACTGTTAGTCAAAATTAATACTGTTATGAAGGAATTGCTTAGGTTTTTGTTTTCTTGGTTTTAGACTAACATTTGCAGGATAAGCAAGCAGTATCTTGGTATTGATGCTGTGTGAGAAGCAAATGTGGCTTGTTGAATGTTATGCTGTTGCTTAATGCTGGTGCAACTGATTTATGATAGAGAAGGTTTGGGGATCACTTGACAAGGGTTAACACCTGAGTTAGGAGGTTCTTTAAAATATTTTTCTTGAACTCAACCTATACTGAACATGAATTGATGCTCTTTAGTTAGTCAGATAGTAACTGAGCTAACTCACTCTTTAACATTCTATCATTTGATAGTGTGTTAGTCTAAGGACATCTGGTTTAGAAAACAGCGAGCAAAAGTGAATCTAATACATTTGTGTTAGAGGTAACATCTGCCACGAGCTAGAAACCCCATCAAGAAGGCTCTTTTAATGAGTTTATCTGATCACAGGCAGTATTTATACTGAAATAATTGGTTCTCACACAACCAGAGGTTAAATGCAACTGAAAATAATTAAGTGTCTTCCTTTACACTTAATCCCTTCAAAAGTTTGAGTGCAATATTGTTTTTGAAAGAAAATTGAGTTAATACTGCTGAGAAAAAGTTAGTACTGATATTCAAAAGTTTGTACTGCTAGGCTAAAACTTAGTACTGCTGGGTAACCGTTAGTGCTGTTTGGGAGTAACCGTTTTTTTTAAATATAGCCGTTGAGAGATTTTCGTTACTTACTTTTCTTATAGGTTTCCTAAATTGGATAATTCACATAATTTCTTTAACTTAAAAGATTTTATTTTCGATAACGAAAAGATTTATTCAAGTCGGTCCAATCAAAACCCTTAGTGTTCTTTATATAATATCAATTGGCTTTGCCAAACACACTTTCTCTCTTCAAAGCACATAACCCAGCACTCTAATCCAACTTTTCTCAATCTCAATGGCGCATTTGGCTTTTTGTGATAAACATAACATGGTTTCATTCTTGGAGAAAACAGAGGGAAGTCATGGGTTTCATCAGATATTGGATTTTCTTAATGATAGCCACATCAGGTATGCTCTCACAGTGAATCCAACTATCTCTCAAATCAAACAGTTTTGGCAGACTGCTACTCCCAATACACTTGATAATGGAGAACAACAAATAATTGCAATAGTTGATGGAAAAACCTTAATTATTAAAGAATCATCTGTTAGGAGACATCTCAAACTAGCAGATGATAATGGTATTAGTTCTTTGCCTAACACTGAAATTTTTGAAACTCTTTTCAGGATGGGGTATGTGTCCACTTTTGATAAACTAACTTTTCAAAACGACAATTTGCCCATCAATGGAGATTTCTCATACATACCATTTTACAATGTATAAGTCCAAAGAAAACTGCTTGGGAGCAATTCAGTAGTAATATTGCAACTGCTCTTATTTGTTTAGCCACAAAAAGGACTTTTAACTTTTCAAAATTGATTTTTGATGGTATGGTGAAAAACTTGGATACCAAATACAAATTTTTAATGTATCCAAGATTTATTCAAATGTTTTTGAACAAACACAAGAATTTGCTTCTATCACATAAAACTGTTTCTCCAACTCCTAGCCTCACTCAAAAACTTTTTAGAAACATAAGAATGGCTTATAAGGTTTACAATGGGATAAAAGTACCACTGTTTTCAACTATGCTTGTTCAAGAAGAAACTGTTCAGGGTGAAGGATCAACAACCCCAGTTGAGTCCCAACACACACCCACAATTGTTCCAACAACCTCACAACCTATCATTTCACAAACATATAGGAGAAGAATCAGAAAAGAGTCTGTGGTTCCTCAGCCCAGATCTTCTACTCAGACTATTGTAACAGATGAGGCTGTCTCTGACAGAATGGTGAGGGCTGCCACTACTGTCTCTGGCTTAGAAGCTGGACAGGCCAGTGGTAACATTGATAAGACCCAACCCATGGCAACATCTAATGAGTCAAGTTCTTACGAGCTTGATTCAGATGATGGAAACCTCGGCCACCAAGATACAATAGGGGACATGCCCCATGATTCACCTCTCCCAAGAGTTAACACACTTGGAAGTGATGAGGGCAGTCTGAAACTCAAAGAATTGATGGACATTTGTACACAACTGACAACAGGTCACTGGCTTGGAGAAAGAATTGAAAGAGACAAAGAAACTTTATGTTGCTGCTTATACCAAGTTGATTTAGAAAGTGAAGAAGTTGCAGCAAAAATTCAAGGCCAGTAAAGCAAAAAGGAGGGCAAACATTGTGGAGTCTGACAGTTCAGAAGAAGATTCAGATGATGATTTGGAGGATCCTTCCAAACATGGGAGGAAAATTGCTGAAATAAATGAAGATCCAAACATCACACGGGTAGAAGAAGATGTAAACATTCAGGGGAGACTTGATACTGGTGAGGGTTGAAACAGGTGTGTTGATACTGCTCCTACAGCTCAAGACGATGTTAGTACTGCTGGTGTATCTATTAGTACTGCTGATGCATCAGTTATACTGCTGTTGATATCAGTTTCAAAGTATATATATATATATATTATATATATATATATATATATTATATATATATATATATATAATATATATATTTATACATATATATATATATATATATATATATATATATATAATATATATATATATATATATATAAAATATAATTGATTTCGAAGCCCGCCCGATGGGTGGGCATGACTTATAAATATCGCTGAATTTTTTTTGTATACTGAAAGGAGGGTAGTAAAATTATGTTTTAAAACATAGGTATTAAGAACGAAAAGAAATAAACGGTTATCAGTATGAGAGAAAAAAGTTCCACAACCCATCCGATGGGCGAGCGAGCCTTATGAATATCGTTAACTACATTATCATACTTTTTCTTGATCTGTTGAAGCGCTTCACCTTATAGTTTAATAAGAAATATATCGCTATCGAGACACTGAGTATACACTAAGTGAATTTGTTCATGCATAAGCTCTATATTTTTAGAAGAAAAATAAAATGAATAAATACATAAAATAAACTTACACCATCAATGATCCCATTAGTAAATTTGCATACCAAAATTTATGACCATCTATGGTTATGTAACAATAATATTGTAATATGGCTCCCATTGGCCCTCTTTTATCGTAATATGAATATTGTGGATTCAAAAAATCATATCATATACATCTAATATCAAATAGTGAGGTCTTTTTTAATGTCCACAAAAGTGCCCACAATGCTGCCATCCACATCTGGGAAATTTGCACAACCAGGAAGAGGATTTAGCTGACCGACGCTATGAACTTCTACGGGATACTTGAAAAGGTGAGCCTTCATATCAGTCACTTCAACGGCTGCTTATTTATTCAAGTTCGATTCACTCAGTGTCCTGACCCTTCTCA
Organism: Artemisia tridentata subsp. tridentata; assembly: GCA_021014915.2. NCBI lineage: Eukaryota > Viridiplantae > Streptophyta > Magnoliopsida > Asterales > Asteraceae > Artemisia > Artemisia tridentata. Next base: position 206,172,334 of record CP139506.1, on the reverse strand, counting down.
CACACTCGATGCTTTCTAGTCTTTCGAAAGTGTTTTCAAGTCCACCAATATGATTAGCTTAAAGGGACATTTTGTACCTGAATACCTGCACAAAGTCATTTTATATGTCACACCAAAAGTAACATCGTCTTCTTTCTTGAACATTTATTTTGGGATGAAATAAAATGTACCTGTTCGTGTGGGCTAGAACCTTTGTTAGCCCATATATGATATGACTAATATGCACCCATTGGGTTGGGGGGTGTGAATAAAAACGTGTGATGATATAGATGAGGTTTTAACGGGCTGAAACATTAACAGTGGATGCAGTGGCATTGGAATTTAAAGGTCTCAAGTCATTAACTTGTATCTGTACACCATCTTTGTGAAAGGCAGACCTTACTGATTGCATTTTTGTCTACTGATTTATAACTTTAAAGTGCAACCGTTACTGTTTTCTTGCAATCGTGTCCCCATCCTTAAGAGTTTCCTGCATCATGTCATCGTACACAAACACTTAATTGAATCCTTGTACAAAATATGTATATTGCCAATCATCTTTAGTTCATCAACTGAAAAATATTTTTGCTTAAAATTGAAATTGATTTAAAAACTTAACTTATTAAGAAATGCATCTATGACATTAGCTAATTCACATCTAAACAGATAGTTTAACCATTACTGATACCTTATATACTTCACCAAAGATCCCTCCTCCAAGTTTCTTCTTGTCACTGGCTATTTTCAAATCATCATATGTATATCTTGCTGGTGTGGGTAAGTCATTCTTCTCATATATCTACTGAAGAAAAACATCAACTATGATCAAGAAAACAAATGGGCATATCCAGAAATTAGCAAGGTGGAACAGAAGCCCTTTGTTCCTTCCAGGGGTCATACACCAGAGACAAACCCATGACATACTTTTGAGTCCAGCTCCTAGCTGTTTTCTTGTACTTGAGCACCAGTTCCAAAAACGGAATGTTTGCATTACTAAAATGTACATATTTTTTTTACTCTGGGATCTATTCAAAAAGAAATCACTAAACCTCCATCTTAATTGTTTACCCAATAATTTATAATAAGAATAACCAACACTTATAATTAGGATATACAAAGGTGTTAAAAATAATGGCAGGCATGTCAATTAAAGGATATATGAATGACATGTGAATAAAAGAAATTAAAGGAATATGTTTATAAAAAATTAACATTTGTTGGTTTTGAATGAAGTTTTGGTATTGATTTATTAGCATAAATTTATGTGTACGTGTGAGTATGTGTGTTCTAACATCTTCATTTTTGGCATAACGGAACAGGGAGTAGGACCAAGGAGATGCCATAACATAGGGTAAGTATCTCAAACTACATTACAGTTTAGTTATTCGCATTTTCTTACCATTTTACTGTTATCTTTGTCAGCACAAAGACCCATATTCAGAGGGCTGATAAGCTACTCCACCACACGCTGAGTGCATAGCTGCACCATTTACCACCTACCACTGCAGCTCCATAAATATATACTGTAAAAGACCAGGGCGTTCGATGAAAGACCTGCTCCTTGATCTTGTAACAAAAATGTGTGTGTGACTGATGATGCTAACTTGGAGGTAAAGAGCTGACATAAGCTTAAATTCTTCGTTTCTAATCAATTTTACACAGAATCTTTCCTGAAAACCAATCAGTGATATATCATTAATGGCCGCATCTTATTAGTGAATATTGTATAAGTTTGGAGTATTATCATACAGTGAAGAAGTTAGATTTCTTTGCTAGTCAGAAGAAGATCACGGAACCGCACCTCTATAAATACAAAAACATAGTCCTTAATGAATTAAGTTTCTTTCTAAAACAATTTAATTGCCTATTAAGTTCCAGTCTCAATAAAACTACTAATTCAGTTGTTCCTGCTTCTAACGAATACGGTATCTTTACTTTCGGATGAGCCATGAAATACCAATGTTAGAGAAGTTTGGTAGTTAAGATGACGATAACAAAGATATGCCAGTGTATAGTTGTGAATTAAACTGAACCAAAGCCTCACAAACTCATGTCAAGATCGCGCATGTGACCAGCTTGGGTAAACACTCGAGCTTAATTAACTCCACTTGACTCATGCTTTGAAAGTAAAGATATTTAGTTATGATCAAGCTTATGTAAGCACATTCGTAGCGTTTTATTCAAAAATTAATACATGGAAGCATATTGATCTGCCCGTTTTGCTACCTCAATAAAACACTTATTTTCTGAATTTTATCATTAGGATCCATATGTTTCTCATGGAAGGTAAAAAATAGAGCAACTACTCTTAAACTACATGTTAAGTATCCCCTTTCATTTTTAAGACTGCTATGTTTTCGTTGTATGTTGAAAGTAGGATATAGGTCTGTTCTACAACATCATAATTTATTGGCCCGAGCATTCCAAACACTCGTGCAAGCACAATCACAAGTAAAAGAGTTGGTCTTTTACTAATGCTGGCAGTCATTTTGCTAAAAAATACTTGGCCCGGCATTGACTTTGCTAAAATACCAAAACACACAACAAAACGGTGAAAACATATAAGCATTACCATCACTTAACACAGCAAGTAACAGTTAAGGGGATAAACATGAAGTAAACGACACTTAAATTAATATACTGGTAAACATAACATACCATCTGTATGACGGACCTTGGTAATGCATTCAGTAGCCTCTTTGGCCTTTCGAGGAACAGCAAGAGAATTGACATAGTATTCTTTACTCACACTCAATCTTAATTCCGAGAGAATACCCTATACAATACCTAACTAGACCCGTTAGAGGTAAACAAATAACACAAATTGACCCATTTATAAGTAAATGGGTCGACATTGCTACCTCTACTCTAGTGTGTATTCAATTGCACTGCCTTCTCTTTTCCCTTTTAAGTTCTCGCTCATCCTGTATCACCGATTTCCACCTAATAGCAGCTTCTCGAAGCCTGACTTGCCAAAGGGAATTGGTTGCCCAGAAAGTTGGAACTCATCTTAGCTAAAGCACCCTATAAATATCGTCAAACACTTGTCAGATTTTATTTCACAATGTGTACGCATATATACCATTAATGTCTACGAAAAATATGTCATGTCATATCATGCGGCACAAACTCGTATAACAGAGGATCTCGAGTCCATAAAGAGAGAATTGCTTACCAGAATTCTTTGCTGCTTAGCTTTATTAGCGCCAGTTCCATTCTTGGACATTTTAATACTATCATATGTAACAGGAAACAGATACACAAATCTTATCTCAATACATTAACCTGCCAAAAATATGTAAAACCATCTAAAACGAAATTGTGTGTCTTTGTACCTAATGACATGTCCATTTTCTTCTCTGTCATTGCAATTGCAGCTTATGCAAGTGGTTTTGTTGCCATCTGTAAGGGCTCCATCGAACATGTTATCTTTAGTAAAATAAAATCCAAACGATATAGTACTTGATTAGATCTGACATATGTATTATCGAGAAACATTTTTCTATTCTTTTTTTTTTTTGCCGATTCACATGTATGGAGCAGTCATATGGTAATACAGGCGGTGTTTGGTTTGCAATTAAGTATGTACAGTTACAGGCGCAACCATGTATTGCTCAAGTGTTAGCACATCTGTAAACGATAAAAGGACGAACACACCATAATTATACATCACCTACATTTAACGGTTCAACATTAACCAAAAAATATACGTTTGATGCTGGCCTAGCGCGATTACATTCACAAACTGTATATTCTTTTTACGCATACGACTTAGACAACACATGCGTTAGAGTACTGTTGCTTTCAAAAGAAAGCGTTTTGCAGCCTGCATTTAGTCACCGCATTTTGCCTTTTTCGAGCTTTCAGTGTTATCAACTGCCACAGTTTCTTCAAACAAAGCTCTGTGCACGTGATTCGCATACACGTCAGCTGGTGTACTTTCTTTTTCCATAACCACGAACATCTTTGATAGTACCATGGTTTTATTGTGTTGATATTCAGTATGGCAGCATCAGTTGTGAATTTAACATCCTATTCGTACCATTTTGCAGCAAGTAATGGGTGTTTGTAGTAATAGTAGAAAGAGAAGTTTATGTAATCTAATGCCGTTCAAAAAAAAAAGCAAATAGTTTTGCGGGTTCACTTCAAGTAAATCAGCTAACCATATCCAGTTCCCTCGAGCAAATAGTTTATGTAATTAACATGATTATTGGGTTCATCCAATTTGAAGTTCCCTCGAGCAAATTCTGGGCTATTGAAGAATGCATTCAGATCGGTTAAGCCATAATCCAGGACCTGAACAACACAACAACCAAAGCAACCATCAGCAGTTGCTTAAGTAACAGTCACACTTGTAAGAATAAAGGGCATAGAACTAAATTACATTGCTTTGCAACTCTTCCACCTTCACATCAATATGTGCAATGTTTCTATTAGGACCAGACATTATTTCTTCATAGTGCAGTGCCTCTTTCACAAGTTGATTCAGTAGATGGAGCACGATGGCGTTGAAATCTTTCTTGAATGTCATGTACTTTCTAAAGCTCTGCGCAACAATTTTATTTTAAGAAATGTTAGAACATAAAATACATTTGGTAAAAAGAAGTGCTCTAAATGCGTCCACAATACCTTCTGTAAAGCCTTCTGCACACCAAACTTTTGAGTGGAAATAAAGGAGTCAAGCAAAACATGTATGGCCATGTCCACGTCTTCCTGAGTGACGTGCTGCCTAAGGTGCATTCGGGCATGAGCTTCTGACATCCGAATCATCAATTCTATGTGCCTTACTGCTATTGGAACACCTTGTCCATGCTATAAATATGACATTATATTACAACAAAGTAAAGATTGTAAGCTAAAACTATAAATTACAGTAAACTCACTGATGATTCTCTTCGTAGTTCAGCATAAACTTGTGTGAGTTTGTCTAAGTCAGCATCATGAAACCTTGGGAATACATTTAACTTGGCATATGTGATGTACTTATTTAGCATACTTGTGAAAGTATCTGAATGGAAAATAAAATATATCAATCAAGAAAGGTAGAGGTGACACGTTTAGCCCATTTTATTCTAGATGGTACAAGTCGGTAACTGTATTGATTAAACTAATAAATATCGAGATAATATAACTTCTGTGATTATACACATATATGAAATTAAAGAAGAGTTAAGTTTCCCACATGTAACATGGCTTTGTAATATTCACACGTACCTGAACTTTATTCAGAATACATTTTTTCACATCTTCCGATCGACGAACGTTCTCCCATTTAACATTTGGGACCTCCAGCCGAACAACTGAAACTTGGTAGCCTGTAAATCTGTACACATGGAAAACATAATGGAAGTCTTTATAAGCCTATATTTGATACACACAAACAACCTTCTAAATCATTTTATTCAAATATGTAAAAAAAAAATAAAAAAAAAAATAAAAAAAAAAATCTAAAGATGGCGTTATACAATTCAAATTAATGTACTAATTAGTTTAAGAAATGCACAAAAAAATGATTGTAGGTCAACACAACCCGACCCGTCATTTGGCCAGAGTTCCAGCATACAACCATGGTGATTGGTGAAACTAATTTGATGCTTTGGCTATCTAAATAAGACATAAAAGTAACCGCCGTTACGATTCAGCTAACTATTGATAATTGGTGGAACATATTGGTTATTTGTTACCGACATATTTTCATATGTGGTATCAGCAAATGAGTTTTGTTGCAGCTCCTGTGAAAGTCTATTTATAGTCGTTGATGTTCCTCAGCGGCATAAAATAGATTAGTGCTAACTGGGTGATACAAAACAGAAACAACAAACAGCTAAAAGGATGAAAACTAACCATGTTCTATGGCATTAATAGCAGATTAGTATGTAGTTTTAGTATTAGATTGCATATAAAAAATAGTTTAAAAAGTAACGGTTCAACTATCACCCAAAGTGCATTTTGAATATATAAAACCTGCTAAACCACTGTGACCCGTTACCCAAACCGCCCAACACATCCAATTTTCCACGTTTATACGTCATACTTCTTTTTCAGTTCTCAATGTACCTTTTTTTCAGCATACTCTTTGGCGTTTGTCAGTAGTTGAACATAACTGGGGTAGAGTAGAACACAATTAGGTATTACACAACATACCTTATATGCTAATAAAATTGAAAAAATGCAGTATATACTAATTGAAAATCCAATATATTAGGACACACCTTTTGTTGAAGATTTCTGTCTATCCACTCCTTCAATCTATCCAATCACAACTTGGTCCAACTTACAACTAAATTAGCAATTGCAACTTCAGCTTTGAATGTTTGCATCGATTGCCTTCCCACCGTCATTAGTTCATCACTATCGACCGAGTCTTCAACTGCTATCTGCACAATCTGTAGCTCTTAAAACTTGCACTGCATATGGTGTTAACTCAGTTATATCTAAAATGAATTGCTCTAATTCGTTTCCATAACAAACATGAAGAGTGGCAATAACCGCACCAGCAGCAAGATCAAGAAACACAATCTTGTAAGCAGTAGACTCACATAGTTGTTGAATCCCTTCTAAACACGCACCAGGGGTGAGTTCGAACTTCTTTGATAAACCGTCTGAAAAGTTTAAAAATGAGCATATTCAGAGTTTCTTAACAGGGTTATTATTCTTTTTCCTAGAACTTCAAGCTATGTATAGATTTGTTGTAGAGTGTTTATACTACACATAATTGGGGTACGCCAAAAGCAATATTATTACAGTTTGTTGTTGCTACCTGAGAATTTCTTCTTTGTAGATTGGTGGGTTTATCTTTTTTCTTAAAAACACCATGAAATTTTGTCTCCGCTGTATATCTGGTCAATGTTGGCATAGCTGGAATGAGCTCCCACATGCTCCACGTTGATTAGCTTTAATTAATTAGAACATATTAGTTCCTAGAATCAAATATATACAAAATATGGAGTAATAGATAATTATATACCTTTAGTAAATAGTTTTCCTTCTGGGCTGCATTTCCATGCCTTGACTGCGAGAACAAAAAAGTGGTCAGGCGAAGCGGACATATATACTGAAGTAATTCTCAGGTATGTGAACATGTGTGTTCACATTTACCAAAATATTTGTACTCCGTAGGCGCGCCTGCAACATGAACTTACCGCAATCACAACGGGTTTGTCCATTGCCTCATATTCTTCGTCTCTGAATTCTGTCGCAAGGTTATTCACATGGTGAAGCTTATTTGTCACCTCTAAGGAAAAAAATATACTTCTTGTTAGCGTTAATTATTTAATGGTGACATATGACGTGTAATGTAAATTACTCATAGGTTTTGAACATTGATAGTACTTCTAGGAGTGCGTTTTGTTGTTGCATCGCCCGACCACTCGATATTGTAGACTCTTACAATGCAGCCAATGTAGTCTGTTTTTTTTTTTAACGATGCAAACCTGAAGTAATGTTCAGGAAAACCCACTGCTGGTATTTTGATAAATTCGGTGCTCTTGCCGAGATAAGAGATGTTCGATTGTCAACTGTCTTTTCCCCATTTTTTGTTGATCCACATCTAAATCCTAAGATTTAGTATGCACTGTTAATCTCGAGTACACGATCAAAGTAGTCTTTGTCTTGTACATCATATTAGCCTGTATTGCATATCCCTACAAAAAAAAAAAAAAAAAATCAAAAATAAAGAAGTATCTTATAATTTTTTCTATTGTGACTTTGTGAGTTGTTAAGAAAAGATGCATTTTCAGTGTGTAAAAATGTATGTAGCTAACCTCCTTGCCAATCAGTATACAACAAAAACCTGTTGGTTGCGTACGTTTCTTGTTGTCCACTTTCAATATACCTTAGCTTCGATTATTTTACTACTGTATGTAGGTTTCAGTTGACTGATAGTAACACTTTCGGGTTGCACCATTATCATCTTTCCCGTAATTTTAGACATTGTATCTGCTTTGCTAGCTGTCGCCATAGGCCTGCATATTGCAAAATTGGAAAAATGTAGTATACACAAATAATGCTGGTTTAAAGGTCGGCAGATTAAAAAAATGTTTAGAATGTTCATTGATTATTATATTATATGATCTGATCGTATCGTTATCATCATAAAAATGGTTCTAAAAACACCTGCACAATCGACAAAGAACCGAAGCCCGACGCAAATATGCTTCTGAAAGAGATGGATCAGCTAATCTACAGCTGAAATGTTGCTCCTATAGGTGCTGCTACTTCATTGTTGCTTACTGATACCTGCTAATATGATAGTACAACAACATCTAAACAATCATCAGTACATTTTAAGTTATGAAGCGCATAGGAGGTTCATGGGTTCTTACCTGCAGTTTCATATAGGAGGTTCATTGCATAAGAAGCATGGGATATTACTGTGTTAGGCTCAAAACAGGCACCACCCGGTTGAAGAGCGCTAAGAAATAGCTGAAAGAGAAGGCTACTTACTATCGAAAGTCATCTCACACCCACGCCATCTTAAATGAGAGTAGAATTTTAAGAGCGAAGTTTATTGCATCCAATACCTTATTGGAGGGGTCTTCACCAGAAGTTTATAAAAACATCGCTAAAACTTTTACTGAATTGATATTTACATCTGTACAGAATGTTACCTGCAATGATGATGGAGTCTCAATGTCGGCATCACCATCTTTATCATTTACATGAACTGTCACCCCTAAAGGTACTCTTCCAGGACCCACCTATTCATATATGACAGTAAGTTACTGTCAGTAACAGAAGATCAAATTTACGACATAAAAAGTATAAATAGTAATTCATAGCTAATTATGACATCTACCTTTTACGGCCACACAAAAGAGTATTACAGGCACTTTTCATGTAAAGAAGTGTGAGGTGCTGCTGGTTCCACAGACGCATCTACAAAGCAACCAAGAATTAGAAAAGTGATATATGGTATATAGGATTTGAAATAAGTAATCAAACCACCTCGAATGGCCAAACATACATGCCTATTATTTTCGTGTAACGTGTTGGCCTGCTCTTACTTGCGTGTTCGCACCTAAAATCACGACAACAATCAAAAAATAAGTAAATAGTTACTTAGAACTTGAGTAATATTTAATAGAAGAAATGCATAGAGTGGATATGAGCATACAATCAAATACCGAAACCGAAAAGCTAAACTGTATTTGAATTTGAAATTTCAGTTTTGGTTCAGTCCGATAATTAGTTGTTTTTGGTTCAAAACCTATGTTTGAACACCCTTGATTTACTCTATGGACTAAACTATGAATAAACACAAATTACCATGCCAATGGATTACACTCTGTATCCAAGTCTTGAAGTTCCAAGCCATTCTTCTTCAACTCATCATTCATGGGTGTTCATAATTACATCAATAAAAACTGTTTTTCAGATTATTGTGTTTTTAGTCATTTTGCTAACATCAAACAAAAGGGTTTGAAAGGTTTCTTAAGTACCTTTTGTAGGCGCTTTTAATGGATCACACTCTATATCCAAGTCTTGAAGTTCCAAGCCATTCTTCATGTTTTTGTTGTTTGATATGCATGATAAAATAAAACCATAATCAAATAAATTAATCAATTTACATAAAGGATCAACAATAAAATTAAGGACGCATTGACAAACATGCATGTGATGATTCACAACATACCCAAATTGTTAATTCATGATTCGAATATCTTTTGATGATATTAGGGTTTCTGAAAAAAAAAAAGCACAAAAAAAAGTATTGAATGGTAAATAAAACCAATAAACAAAATATAAACAATGTGTGTTAAAAAATAAAAACACCATGGATTTGTCCCGAGCCGCGCATGTTTTATATTAGAGGCTGAGAAAGAGGAGGCATACCGTAGGGGAAAAGATACGTATAAAATTAACAATAATTAGTTGTATAGGTTTATAGATTTGGACTTGTAAGATATAATCAAAAAATGTGTTGGTCTAGTGGTTATCATGTTACTTTGTGGACAAAGTGACCGAGGTTCGATTCTTGTGAAGCTCAAATTTTTTGAAAAATTAAATCCGAAATTAATAAAAAAAATGCAAATAAAATAAATTTAAAAAATTGCTTACATGGCGACAATGTGATGACATGGCTGATAATGAATTACTGGGCAATGAGGTGGCGTTTTCTTGATTTATCTACGTGTAACGCCTCCTGTTATATATAATGTAGATATATATATATATACACAACACACACACAACACACACACACCCCAAACCACATATTATAAATATAATAATTAAAAATACCAATATATATATTAATATATAATTCGCTCTCTAACCGAGAGCGAAAATCCTAAACGGTCGAAGAAAGTCAAACTATATATATATCCTAAATTATTAGATATTCCCGGGTCGTTTATGTCCCAATGAAGTGTGAATGTAATATCAGATTCGGTTCGTGATCGGGTGATTGAATGATAGAGATATTTTGGATCTATGGAACTTAAAATAGAAAATGTAAACAAGAAAGCAAATAATAAGCACATAAAACAAGTTAACAAAGCACAATTAAGTCCTAACGCAAACTAAACTTAAAACGGGCTCTTAACGGGGAACTAAACGGGCCTAAAAACCTAAATTATCAAATTTTAACCCTAGAAGTGCAAATTTAATTTCTAAAAGTCCTAAATGATCAAAAATAATTTTCGAAAAAAGAGTTATATTTGTTTGATTTTTATTTTATTTATTATGAATTAAAAACACTTTTAATTTAAAAATATTAAGCTAAATAAGAAAAATCTGAAAAATTAAGGAAAAGTACTTTAGTCTATAAGGATTCTAGGAAAAATAAGATCAAAGTTCCAGCTTATTGAAATAAGCTAGAAATAAGCTTAAAAGGCTGATAAGCTAAAAATGGAAAACGGGTTAAATAAAAAATGTTTGCACCCTTAGATAGAAAAGTCCCAAGGGCGCAGATGGTTATGAGTGTGTGTGATAAAGCTTGGTTGAGGTTGGTTAAGGTCTCGGGTTCGAGCCTGAGACTTCCCAAACTCCCAATGCTTTTAATTTTGCAAAAATTCTTTTTGAAACTTATTAATAAGCTGAAAATGAACAACTTTTATGAAAACAACTTTTTTTAAACTTTTAAAATAGGCTTGGAAATAAGCCAAACAGGTTCAGCAGTACTAACTTGTGAGTTAGTACTGCTATGCTAATAATTAAGCTGCTAAGGGCTTTTTAAGCTCAATAAGCACTCTAAAAAGCTAAATAGCTGAAGAAATCTAAAACCCTAACCCTAATAAGCACTAAGGACCACAAATAAGCTAGAAACAATAAGCAAAAGGTTCAAAATCTAAATAAGCAATAAACCTAAAACTGTTAACCAAACAGCCTAAAGGGGACTATTTAAGCTACTATAAAAGCTATTGAATCAATAAGCTATACCCTAAAAACGCAAAACAAATCAAAATCATAGACAAATGAGCTCACAAAATCAATATCAGACAATTTTAACTTAATTTGATGCTTAAAATAAGCTGAGAAAATAGACACTTAGACAATATTCAGACAAATTAGACTTAAAAATAAACTTAAAAAGCAATTTTCAGACAAATTTTCAGACAAATTCGACTTAAAAATAAGCTTAAAAATAAGCTGGTATAAAGGACAGTTACACTATATTTTTGGTTTTTAGAAACTTTAGACAAACTGAAAACTAAACTAAAATGACTCGAGTTTTTTTGACACTTTACCAAAAGTTGCAACGTGCATTTTAGACTGAATTTGACTCAAATAACAACACCTAAAAGTCCTTAATATGAACTTATCAAAAATAAGCTGACACAACAGTTTTAACCTATAAAACTTTGAAAATTGACTCAAAGCTATGAAACTTTGCAAAATTGCTTTAAACTACTTAAAAAACTACTTATTAAACTGAATTTAAGCTAAATAAAACTGACTTATAAGCCAAAACAAGCACTAGCCGTACTAACTTCTAGTTAGTACTGCTATCCCAAACACCCCTTTAAAAACTGAATAATCTTTTTAAAACTGATTAAGGTTATGAAACTTATGAAATTTTGACAAAAACTGATTATTATGACTTAATGACTAAATAAAAGCAATAATGACTGAAAAATAAGCACTCACACAATAAGCTAAGGCTTATTGGTGTTTTGATAGTTAAAGAACAAATAAGAGCAAATGAATTCAAACTAGGAAATAAGCTATAAATCAATAAGATCTAACAATTTAAAGCTAAAATAAGACAAATAAAAGCAAGATAAGCAGATAATAAGCAATAAGTAGTACTAATAAGCTAAAAGCAGTTTTAAGCTGAAAATGAAGTTTACCTTGATCCTAGCTCAACAAGGATCAAATAAGCTCGAGGAGCTACTCTACAAGCTCCAGCTTATCAGATGATAAGCTGGTAAATACCTATAAGCCCTTCCATTTCTGGCTTATCTTCCAAACTTAAGCTTATTTCTGTTTTGAAACAAAATTACTAACCCAAAATGCTTTAAATCAAACAACAAGCTCAAACAAGCTATTGAGAAGCTTGCTTGAGTGCTGAACAATATTTAGAGAAAGAGCTTATTAACCAAAGACAAACAACATAATTGCTTATAAGTAAATTTGAACACAATTTTAAAATGAACTGAACTTTTATTAATAATCTGAAATGTTTACAATACTGGAAAAGAAATAAGACAGAAATTTAAAGACAAATAAGGTAAATAAGCTGAACAATTAAGCTAAAAATTACATAAAAGACTACATGAGCTTGTGTGTGTGAGGAGAGGTCTATTTATAGCATGGTTGGGATACTTATAGGGTTTGGGGAGCATCCTGTCCATCTAATCTCAGCCCTTGATTGATTGTTTTGTCATCAGCTCTAATCTTGGCCCTTGGATCTTGTGCCATGTGATGATTAGCCAATCATCGGTCTTAGGATTCCCAGCATGGCTACTTTAGGCGTCATATCTCTGACTTGTCAGCTTCTAGAAGGATTTAGGGAGTGGGTAATTAGGGTGCGTGTGAGGTAAAAGGGGTAGAAGGAGGTGAACAGTAAAAACTATTTTTCCCGCCTTTGGTTTTGACTGGGTTATTTTATTGAGAAAGGGGGTTGGGCTAGTCGGGTTGTGGGAGTGGACTGGGTTTATGTGTTTTGGGCTGGGTTTTTATAATAAAGGGTTTAATGGTTGTTAAGTTAAAGGACTAACGGTGTAATAGGTTTAGGGACTAAGGGTGAAATTGTTTTTGGACTTTTGGTGAAAAATGATTTAACAATAAGGTTTAGGTTTAATAGTTTTAGGTTTAGGCATGATCCAAACTATAGATTTTCATCCCCGTCTTCGGCATTTCACGCTCGTTCCAATCTCGTGCTCGTTTTTGTTCGTTTTATCTTTATTTTTGTCCTTTTCTCATATCCGTTACTTGCACATACACAAACACAAAAACAAACATATGTTTGGCATTTATGGTCAGTTTTTGGTCTTTTGAATCCGTTTTTAATATATAAAAGGTATGTGAAAATACACATACCACCAGTGCTGGAGATAAGGGAAAGAGCATCATGATAGAGTCTGAGCAACCAAAGAAGGTCAAAGAGAGAGTTCAAGCTCAGATAAGTTTTGATGCAGAAATTGCTCAAAGGGCTCATGATGAAGAACAAGCTAAATTAGCAGAAGAAGAAAGAATTGCAAGATTTCTGGTGGAACAAAAGCTTGGAAGTGAAGAAGCAGAAAGGTTAGCACAATAAAAGGCAGATGAGCTTTTATCTCAGAAAATTTATGAACAAGACAGGGCAACTATTAATGAAGAAGAAAGAGAAAATGCACTTAATGAGCTGCTAGAGATGATTAAGAAGAGTCAGAGTGAAAAGAAGGCTGATGCAAGAAGAAATAGACCTCCAACTCAAGCAGAAAAGATGAGGTTTATGACTAAATATTTGAAGAATCAAGATGATTGGACTGCTAGTCAGCTTAAAGGAAGGACATATGAAGAAATTGAAGGTTTGTACTTCAAAGCTTACAAGAAAGTACAACACTTTGTTTCTATTGGAACAAAAGAAGAAAGCAGAACTACTAAGAGAGCAGGGATATCATTAGAGTCAGAGTCTTCAAAGAATCAAAAGGTTAGTGAAGACTTACCCACATCAGAAGAAGAAGAAGAAGAATTGACTGAAGAATAGCTTCAATAGATGATGATCATTGTGACAGAAGAAGGGATGGATGTAGAAGCTTTATAAGTCAAATATCCTATAATTGATTGGGAAATTCAAGATGATGGAATAAAGAAAAGTTGGAAGATCATCAGAGTTGGAAATCATATTGAAGTATATCAACACTTTGATGATATGGTTAAAGTATTTGACAGGGATGATCTGATGAAGCTATGGAGTCTAGTCAAAGAAAGATTTAACTCAACAAAGATAATTGATGACAAGGAAAGAATGCTATGGGTGGAGTTAAAAAGAACTTTTGAGCCAGATGAAGGTGATAAATTATGGAAGTTTAAGTCTGGGAATCAAGGTTTAACATGGAGATTGTACAACTCATGTGCAGTGCATCATGTATCTACAAAGGCAGGAACAGACATATACATGCTAGTGGAGAAGGAATACCCATTGTCAAAGGGTACTCTCACTTTAATGTTGGCTGCAAAACTAATTGTGGATGAGCAGACTAAGATGGAAAAAGAATTGTTGAGGAAGATCTTCATGCATGCTAAAAGAAGATAAAGTGTTTGGAAGAATCCTCTAAAAGTCAAAGGTATAATTCAAGAAACTTGATGATTTGGAGGTAAATCACAAGTTTAGGGGAGGATTGTTGGGAATTACAAGTCTACATACTTTGTACTGCTCAAGATATTTAGTACTGTCAAGGCAAACAGTTGGTACTGCTGAGGATTATAACTACCAGTACTAACCAAGTTAGTACTGCTAGAAGAAAGTTAGTACTGCCAGACTAACTTGATACTGCTGAAGACTGCTGATGAAGATTAGTACTGCCAAAGAGATAAAGACGAGTGAAGAGATATGTATAGAAGATATTCTGTGTATATCTTATATAGTTAGAAAGATATGTATATTCTATACGTTTAGAAGATTTATAGTTATCTTGTAAAGGACTCCTTAGCCTATAAAAGGAGGTCCTAGGTTATGATGATAGACATATGTTTTTGATATAGCTTCAAGGTTGTAAACCCTAGTACTACACAGAGTACTCGTATTATTATTCTAATAATATTGAAGCGTTTTTGTTATATTCTTCTCAATACAATTTACTGTTCTATTAGCTTACTGTTACATTAATATTCTTCTAAGTGTTCAAGAGTAGATTCCGCATACTCTTTAGCATTCTCAAAGTTTCTAACAAGCTCAATAAGATCGTGTATTTGGGATCAACACGGCCTTAATTTCGAGATTGACCTTTTTCACTTTCTCAATTTCAATGCTACTATTATTCAATAATGATTCAAAGAGAGCACGTGTTTCCTCATCATTCTCAGCATGCTGTGAAACTGAGCTTCCACTATGATTCATATCTGGACTTGCCGAATCAATATTGCTACTACTCGGCTTGTCTAGGTATGTATCATAAGTGGGTGCTGGAGTCTCAGAATTTTGTTACTCATGAGGAGACATATCAAATATATCATTATTGTGGCACGTTTTGAATAATGGTACCTCAGAGAGTACATTGGTGTCATAAACAGGAGGTGTGTTAGAATCTGTGTCGTACTTAGCCTCCTAAAGATTTTCCATAAAGATGCAGTTTGCATTGATATCCTCTCGATCTTCCATTTCATCCATGAGATCCATAAAATCATTTTCCTCGGCATTCAACTGAAACCCTGCTTCTTCCTTTTGTGCCAACAGCAACGCTTTCTGAAGATACGCTGTATCCTTCTTTCTCGGCTTAATAGGACAGTTCCTTGCAATATGACCTACACCTTGACATTTGAAACACTTCATTTGAGAGGATCTAAACACATTCCTTGTGTTAGAGATACTTTGAGTAATTCTAACTAGCACGCGGAATTTACTAGCTAATACTTAGAAGATATTGTATGTAAGGTATATGAATGGAAAAGTGATTGAATATGTATTTGTATGAACAATGAAGACAATGTTTAACAAAAACGATTCAATATTAATATCAATAATACGAGTGATCTTGACTTATCACTAGGGTTACACAACTTTGAATCTCTATGAATTAATCGTTTTTCTATTGTACATAAATTCTAACCTAGGATCTCCTTTTATAGAACAAGGAGCCCTTTACAAGATAACTATAATATCCGTATAACTCTAACTAAATAGGATATTCACTAAATCTTTTCTATACTTATCCTATTACACGTTATCAGAACATAAGCAGTACAAACATCTTGTGCTAACAGTACTAAGTCAGTTAGTACTGCTAGTGCAATCTTCAGCAGTCTTCAACTTAAGCTTATCAGTTTGTACTGTTAGGTTTAATTCCCAACAATCCTCCCCTAAACTTATGATTTCTCTCCAAATTACTAAGTTTTTCTTGAATTAAACTCTGTAGATGATGGGAGGGTTCTTCCAAACACTATCAAGTCAATCTTTTGGTTCTAGCTTTTCTTTGTTCTGCAAGATTTATTATCTTTCTAACTAGCTCATCTGCCATCTCAGAACCTTCTTCAACCTTGAGTGTTACTGATAGCATAGACATAAGCACTACTGGTCTCAATGGATAATCTTTCTCTACCAGCATATATATCTCCAAACCATCTTTTGTAGCAATCCTGTAAACTCCACAAGTATCAAATAATTCCCATGTAATTTCCTTGACTTGTGCTTGAAACCTCCAAATTGCTTCTCCTCCATCTGGTTCATATAACCTTTTCAATTGAACCCACAATTCCTTGTCTTTATCATCAAGAGGATTTGAGACTTTGAATCTTTCTTGTACCAAATTTCATAACTTATTGAGGTCTTCTCTGTCAAATCCTCTTAGCATATCTTCAAATAACCTATACTTCTCAGTTTTTCCTCCAACCCTTATAATTTTCCATCCTTTCATCCTTCCATTTGTGAATACTTCCCAATCTATGATAGGATGTTTAGTTTGGAGTGGACTGACATTTGTAGATTCAGGAACTATCACAATCATGTTCTTGATCTGTTCATGTGATAAACTCTCAGTTGCAGTCTTTTGTTCTTTGATGTATCTGATTCCAACAACTCAGCTTTTCTTTTCTCTTCTTTACTATGCCTAGTATCAATTATGAAATCTTTTGGAATTGGCTTATTTATCCTTGCATAAGCTTCATAATAAGCCTTTTCTATCTCTGCATCTGATCTCCCTTTGAAGTAACTCTGCTTCCAATAAGCTTGATTCTTCAAAGAGCTCTTCATGAAACTTATGGTTCTTTCTTTGAAGGCATCTTCTTCTTATAAGCTTTCTTCTTTTTATCCTTGATATTCTGCAACAGATCATCTAAAGCCACTTCCTTATTCTTTGATATAATGAAATCAGCAAGCATAGCAGATCTTTCTTGAACACTTAAACTCTCATCTGAAACAAGTTGGACAGCTCTTGCCTTCACTATTGGATCATTATCAATCATCCATTGGATCTGTTCTTCAAATGATTCTTGAGCAATCTGAGCATCTGAAGCTATTCTCTCTTTTTCCAATCTTTGAGCTTCCATCCAATTTGCTACTTCTTCTTCATGAGCTTTTCTTGCTACTTCTTCATCAAAATCAATCTGTGCTTGTGTTCTGGGCTTGATCTTCAACTGTTTTGGCTCATCTATAATTAGAATACCCTTTCCTTTATTCTGAGCAGTTTGTACTGCTACCTCAGCAGTTTGTACTGCTCCCTTTGAACTTGTAGCAGTATCTTCATCCATAGGCTCTTGTGCTTGATCTTTCTCCATATCAACATTATCACCACCAGTACCTTCTTGTTCATCACCATTGCCACCAGTACCTTCTTCAAAATCCAAATTCCTCCCCTGAGTTTGAGATCGTATTTTCCTTGATTTCCTCCCCTGTTTGGGAGAATCATCATCATCATCAGAACTTGAAGAAGTTGAAGATAGTACCAACTTTGACCTTTTGCCCTTGTTCCTTTTTACTTGAGCTTCCAATTTCTTCATTCTCATCAACATTTTTGTGTACACCAGGGCAAAGTTTCTTTTATGGCTTTTAAGCTCATCCTCCAGAGATAATACCTTTTTAGACAAATTTGTACAAAGAACCATCAATTCATTAAGTGTAGACCTGCCCTCATCACTTCTAGCTGTGTTACCTGCTAGGAGAGGCGAATCAAGGGGCATAGATCCAGTTTCTCCCCTAGTTGGACTAGGAGGTACTCCTGAACCACCCAAATTTCCATTTGGCCTGGGATTTCATCACCTGTGACAAGTCTTTGAGGACTTGGCACATTAGATGTTGCCATGGAAGGGGTCATAGTAATGTTTACACTAACCTGCCCAACTACTAAGCCAGAAGCAGTAGTGTAAGCCCCACCCATACTATCATGAAAGATTGCCTCATCTACTACAAATGTTGGAGTAGGAGGACTAGGCTGAGGACCCATAGTCTCCTTTCTGGTTCTTCTCCTATAGGTTGTGGTGACTGGGGGTGTATGAGTTATTTCTGGAACCACAATGGATGTGTGTTGGGGCTCAGTTGGGTTTACTGACCCTTCACCCTGAACATTTTGAATTTGAGCAAGCATATCTTGAGATAAAGGTGTTATTTCCCCATTCCAACCCCTAGTTGCCATTGCCATATTTTGAAACACTTTTTGTTGCAGGCAAGGAGTAGGAAAAACAGTTTTATGGGAAAGTAACTTACTTTTCTTTGCATTTAAAATGGTTTGAATGAACATTGGGTACATCAAAATTTTTGTTGGAGATGTCACATTCTTTACCATACTTTCAAAAATCATTTTTGAAAAGTTATAAACTCTGTTAGTAGATAAACACACAAGAGCAATAGCAATATTGCTACTGAATTGCTCCCATAAGGTTCTTTTAGGGCTAATACAGTGAAGAAGTGTATGTATTAAAAATCTCCATTGAGGTGAGAAACATCCCTTTTTAAAAGTTAAAAGTCTGTTGGATATGTCTGTAACACCCCCAATTTCGTGATACGCAGCGGAATTCAAACTGGGTGTTACTTCATGGCAAAACAGTTATAACAATAGAAAACGAACTCTAATGGAGTTGTTTTAAAAGATTTATCATTCGAATTATATAAATATCAGAGTTTACAAAATGAGGTCCCAGATGGTTCCATGTTTACAAAATACATCAAATGAGTTTTCGAATGAAAATAAAATTTATAGCCCTCTTGAATATCCGTGCTCCTCCGTACCAGCCTCGATCATTATAGACCTGAGATAAACATGCTAAAGTGTCAACACAAAGGTTGGTGAGTTCATAGAGTTTGTAGAAAATAATGTGAAAACCTTATACAAATCAGCGATACTAGTATAAATAAATACTAAATGAAGGTTTCTAGGATTCCAAGTGTATGACTATTGTACTAAATACAATATCACATGTAGGTAGTGTTTCTGTTATTCTTAATTGGACCAAGTCCTGTTTGAATACGTTGTTGGACCAAGTCCTGTTTGAATTGTACGGCTGCCCAAGTATTTGATACTTGGGCCCGCAATGAGTTCTGTACGGCTGCCCACGCATATTGCTACTTGGGTCCGCAATAACGGCTGCCCATGCATATTGCTACTTGGGTCCGCAATGAGTTATGTACGGCTGCCCATGCATATTGCTACTTGGGTCCGCAATAACCGCTGCCCATGCATATTGCTACTTGGGTCCGCAATGAGTTCTGTATATGGGCTACGTTGATATACACCCAAAGCATTGAACATTGTTCTGTTTGCCCTACCCGGGTCAACACAAGGGATGGTATGTTTGTTTGCAATAACTGAGTCAACTTAATGGATACATTAATCCTGATAGATCTAACCATAGTATTCGTGCTCACTACGCATAGTGCTTAATGGTCTATGATAAAGAAACTCTAGGTATGGCAATCACTGTTACATAGTGTGAATAAACAATCAGTTCAGATAAACATATAGTTGCAAATAATTGTGATTGAAATTAAAAGTAGTTGAGCATGTATCTCCCCCAAAGATAGTACAAAATAATTGAAAATAGGGGCCATGAACTCACCTTAGAGTTGGATGATGTTAAGGATATAATGAAATCGCTGGATAAGCCGGGAAAATCTCTACGAGCAACCTAGAAATATGATATCGTGTGTTAGGTTCTAAGACAACGAAGTGAATATTTAAACATGCCATATATAGTTTATATATCTCGTACTACTGTTCAGGCCATCATAATCCAGAGGTCATGCAGTAAACGTTCGAGGAGCTAGTACACTTTAATTTTTAAATCCAGCAACTCGTCGAAACGTTCACCCAAATGAAGCCCCTCACATGAAGCTCCCTACTAATATAGTATTTATATGTGAAACATATATTTTGCTTACTTGATTATATGACATATTGAGAGTTTATAAATACAATAAATAAACTAACAAAAGTTCATAAGTATTTAATGTTTATAAATACTTACCTTAATATAGAATGCTTGAGTATTATAGAAAAAGGGAATATAAGCGGAGCTTCGACGTAGAATTTGTAATCTTCATAAACCCGAGGCTACTTGAAGATTATAACATCGACTTCTTGAAAACCCGAAGCTATTTGAAGATAATAATAAAGTATTTTTGGAGACTTGAAGTTATTTGAAGATTATAATGACTCTTTCTCGAAAACTTGAAGCAAAGTAGATCAAAATCTAGCTTTTGCTCAAGAACGCTTGCACGTTCTTGAAAGAAACTTGCTAAAATAGCTAAGAATCGCCTTGGGTTTAAGGACTTTAGAGATAAAGGAAGGGGTGGTGCAAGTATTTATGAAGTTTTTAGCTTGGTATTTATAGGGAAAAATTTAGGTTAAAATGGCATTTTTGTAAATACATAGAATGGCATTTTGGTAAATAATGGACAAGGGTAAAATTGTAATTTCAATAGATTTTTGAAATATCTAGATATTTTTGAGAAAATATCTAGATATTTTAAGTTGGATATTTATCTTGAATTACGGAGTGAGTTTTGGTCCCGTTAATTGCTAACTGTAAGTCGTTAAGTCACGAAACATAAAACCGGGTATCGTAAAAATACGAAACTTGTAGAAATTATTAAACTTATCATTATACCCCATATTAAAATATAAAATGAGTGATAAGTTTCATCGGGTTGCTTAAACGCTGTTAAAACTGAAAATCGTAAGGTGAAAATGCGTAATTCGCGTAAAACACAAATTCGGAAAATGTTAAATTCCAAAATTCTTGAGAATGTCACGGAAGGTGAAAAACTTACATTTCTCTTGTTTGTGATGTTGTGGGAACATATCGGGATGCCTAAACGACGTTTAAATCTTAAACTAATTCTCAGACACGGTTTTGTGATTTTTGCAGAAATGATCCGACGAGTGTCAAACTCTCGGATTATCATTAAAATAGTTTAACTTACGAGAATATGAAATAAAATTTTTGGGAATGAATAGTAAAAGTGAATAGTATAATGAATAGTAAAATTTTCAGGAATAGAAATTAACCTGAAAATGCGAATTGTTACAGTCTCTACCCTTAAGGGAATTCCGTCCCGGAATTCAGTGTGTGTTATCTGGTGGTGAGGAGTCTAGGAAAAGTTTGGGTAGTTTCGGGATAAAGGATGTATCGTACAGTATCTAAGTCAACTAGAGTTTGAAAGAAACGTGATACTGTGAAATTTTACATACTAACTTATCTTGTTCTGGTATTTCTCTATCATCCATGAAATCTTATAATGGGTTCAGATAATAATGTGATATGTTGATAATTAGAATAATATAGTGTACTCTTACCATTTTTATTCTAAGGTATAGATGTCAAGTTTGCTTTAAAAATCTTAAGGAGATTTTAAAGGATTATGGTGGAATGATACCTTTGGAACCTAAACAGGCTAGTACTTCTAATGGATAAAGAGAAGAATTGATAACTATCCCAAGATAGTAGTTCGGATTATCTCATAAATGAAAACTTTCAAGAATGAAATTAGCTAATACAAATAATGTGTTAAGATTTCGCTGATTGGTAAGACACTATCGTGTCTCTAGGTCTTTTTAATGAATTCTGGTGGTTTATCGAGTTCAAGTAGGTAATTAATCTGAACATAACTCTAGTACAACTATTCTTAGTATTTGAAAATTTTAAGTCGAACATAGTTAGTCAGACTATGTTCCACTGTCCCTAGGTTAAATATAGGTGACTAAGCTACATTTAACCGAGGTTCGATAAAATTTTCAAATACCTAAGTTATACTTGTGATATGTCCATAGATTTTGAGAAAATGTCCACAAAGCAAAGGTTATGTCAAACCATTCAGTTGCAAGTCTCGCCCATACAAGACTTATAACCTATGTTTTCACATTCCATTGCATAGAAGATAGTACGGGTAGATACATGTGGAAATGAAGTTTTAGGTAATTCTAAAACAGTCCACACTGGGCCAGAATCAAGAACGTTTAACAATGAAGGTTTCCGAAGAGAACTTTGATGAATGTAGAGAAAGTTGCTGAACTTCAGCTTTTGTAGATCATGGATTAGTTTGTCCTTTAAAAATCTCATATCTTGTATTTCCATTAGGGAAATTGATAGACTGTGACGGGTTTTGATATCATATGAAATGATATTGATGAGGTGATGAAATAGTTTCAGAGACCATTGAGCAATTAACAATGTTTGGAAAGCAGATTAGACCATTGTGCAACTCACAATGTCTTTGAAAAATAACTGAGACCATTTTATAGATTACAATGTCTAAGAAATAGGAAATACCATTGTAATCAGATACAATGTTTTGAAGGAGGTTTAGTAAATCATATAATGTTGGAGTAGGAACATGATTGGGAGAATGTGGATGTGCCGAAATGCCCTAGAATAGGTATACGCAAATATGTTTAGTCCATCGTTTAGATAAACTGATTGAAAGTATATCGAGTGTGTATATATTAATATACTAGTATTTTCGTGTAGCATAACATGCCTAAAAGTCACATAATCGTCTGGAGGATGGAAGGCACAGAGAGCGAAAGGCTATAAAACATTTTCGTTTCTCTATAACTATAGCTCTGATACCAATCTGTAACACCCCCAATTTCGTGATACGCAGCGGAATTCAAACTGGGTGTTACTTCATGGCACAACAGTTATAACAATAGAAAACGAACTCTAATGGAGTCGTTTTAAAAGATTTATCATTCGAATTATATAAATATCAGAGTTTACAAAATGAGGTCCCAGATGGTTCCATGTTTACAAAATACATCAAATGAGTTTTCGAATGAAAATAAAATTTATAGCCCTCTTGAATATCCGTGCTCCTCCGTGCCAGCCTCGATTATTATGGACCTGAGATAAACATGCTAAAGTGTCAACACAAAGGTTGGTGAATTCATAGAGTTTGTAGGAAATAATGTGAAAACCTTATACAAATCAGCGATACTAGTATAAATAAATACTAAATGAAGGTTTCTAGGATTCCAAGTGTATGACTATTGTACTAAATACAATATCACATGTAGGTAGTGTTTCTGTTACTCTTAATTGGACCAAGTCCTGTTTGAATACGTTGTTGGACCAAGTCCTGTTTGAATTCTATGACTGCCCAAGTATTTGATACTTGGGTCCGCAATGAGTTCTGTACGGCTGCCCACACATATTGCTACTTGGGTCCGCAATAACGGCTGCCCATGCATATTGCTACTTGGGTCCGCAATGAGTTCTGTACGGCTGCCCATGCATATTGCTACTTGGGTCCGCAATGAGTTCTGTATATGGGTTACGTTGTTATACACCCAAAGCGTTGAACATTGTTTTGTTTGCCCTACCCGGGTCAACACAAGGGATGGTATGTTTGTTTGCTCTAACTGAGTCAACTTAATGGATACATTAATCCTGATAGATCTAACCATAGTATTCGTGCTCACTACGCATAGTGCTTAATGGTCTATGATAAAGAAACTCTAGGTATGGCAATCACTGTTACATAGTGTGAATAAACATTCAGTTCAGATAAACATATAGTTGCAAATAATCGTGATTGAAATTAAAAGTAGTTGAGCATGTATCTCCCCCAAAGATAGTACAAAATAATTGAAAATAGGGGCTGGATGATGTTAAGGATATAATGAAATCGCTGGATAAGCCGGAAAAATCTCTACGAGCAACCTAGAAATATGATATCGTGTCTTAGGTTCTAAAACAACGAAGTGAATATTTAAACATGCCATATATAGTTTATATATCTCGTACTACTGTTCAGGCCATCATAATCCAGAGGTCATGCAGTAAACGTTCGAGGAGCTAGGACACTTTAATTCGTAAATCCAGCAACTCGTCGAAATGTTCACCCAAATGAAGCCCCTCACATGAAGCTCCCTACTAATATAGTATTTATATGTGAAACATATATTTTGCTTACTTGATTATATGACATATTGAGAGTTTATAAATACAATAAATAAACTAACAAAAGTTCATAAGTATTTAAAGTTTATAAATACTTACCTTAATATAGAATGCTTGAGTATTATAGAAAAAGGGAATATAAGCGGAGCTTCGACGTAGAATTTGTAATCTTCGTAAACCCGAGGCTACTTGAAGATTATAACATCGCCTTCTTGAATCCCAAAGCTATTTGAAGATAATAACAAAGTCTTTTTGGATACTTGAAGTTATTTGAAGATTATAACGACTCTTTCTCGAAAACTTGAAGCAAAGTAGATCAAAATCTAGCTTTTGCTCAAGAACGCTTGCACGTTCTTGAAAGAAACTTGCTAAAATAGCTAAGAATCGCCTTGGGTTTAAGGACTTTAGAGATAAAGAAAGGGGTGGTGCAAGAATTTATGAAGTTTTTAGCTTTGTATTTATAGGGAAAAATTTAGGTTAAAATGGCGTTTTTGTAAATACATAGAATGGCATTTTGGTAAATAAAGGACAAGGGTAAAATGGTAATTTTAATAGATTTTTGAAATATCTAGATATTTTTGAGAAAATATCTAGATATTTTAGGTTGGATATTTATCTTGACTTACGGAGTGAGTTTTGGTCCCGTTAATTGCTAACTGTAAGTCATTAAGGCACGAAACGTAAAACCGGGTATCGTAAAAATGCGAAACTTGTAGAAATGATTAAACTTATCATTATACCCCATATTAAAATATAAAATGAGTGATAAGTTTCATCGGGTTGCTTAAACGCTGTTAAAACTGGAAATCGTAAGCTGAAAATGCGTAATTTGCGTAAAACACAAATTCGGAAAATGTTAAATTCCAAAATTCTTGAGAATGTCACGGAAGGTGAAAAACTTACATTTCTCTTGTTTGTGATGTTGTGGGTACATATCGGGATGCCTATACGACGTTTAAACCTTAAAGTAATTCTCAGACACGGTTTCGTGAATTTTGCAGAAATGATCCGACGAGTGTCAAACTCTCGGATTATCATTAAAATAGTTTAACTTACAAGAATATGAAATAAAAATTTTGGTAATGAATAGTGAAAGTGAATAGTAAAAATGTATTGTAAAATGAATAGTAAAATTTGCAGGAATATAAATTAACCTGAAAATGCGAATTGTTACAGTGTCATACCCCATATTTGAAATATGATGTAAAATTTCTGTGTTTGGCAAGTCTATGATACAATATGAATCATCTAAATGGAGATGTCTCCTTAAAGATTTTTCTGTAACATAGATGGTTTACCCATCCACAGTTGCACTAAGTGCAGTGATAGGTGTATCCTCATCATCTTCATCAAGTGTTATGACAGATGAAGTCTGCCAAAACTGTTTGATTTGTGAGGAATAGAGAGTGGGATTAACAGTCAAAGCATACCTTATGTAGGAAGTGTTGAGAAAATTCACAATCTCATAGAACTTAGGTCCATCCCCTTCCTCTGTTTTCTCTAGAAAAGCAACCTGATTATGCGTCTTAACAAACTTCAAAACAGCCATGAGTATGTTTACAAAATATATCAGAAAGATGATCGGATGTGGTTTAATTGATGATGTGTAAAGCCAATTGGGTTTTTATAAAGATACTGTTAGGGTTTGAGAATTTTGAGTAAAGGATAATTATTATCTTTAGAAAGTGAATAAGTAAATTTTTTAGTAAGAAGATAATTATCCTAAAGAAAAACCCTATAAGTATGGTAAGAAACGTTTTCACCCAACAGCTAGTTAAAAAATCTGTTACTGACATAACAGTTCCAACGGCTAGTTCAGCAGTACAAAGTTTACACTAGCGGTACAAACTTTGCACTAGCAGTACTAATTTTTAAGAAAAATTGAAGGAGCAGTATAAACTCAATATTGATTTAAAAACAATCCTGCTCACTCATAGTTTTTAGCAAACTACCAGCTATCAACGGATTTGATGTGTCTTTACCAATAGCCGTTTGCTTTGGACTAGCCAACTCTTCACTGTTAGATATGGTGAGTTGATAACCATATAGTTTTTGGTAAACTATCAACCATGAACGGATTTGAGAAGTCTTTACCAGAAACCGTTTGCTCTGGACTAGTTGGTTATTGATGTGGGTTAGACATGGTGAACCAATTACCATTTTTTGTATGCACAGATCACACACTTGAAATTCCAAAGCCCCTCACCATCCAAAACATAAAGCATTCAATTCACAAACTCAAATCAACTGCAATTGTCAGTCTAAAAACAAGAAAATAAAGTGCAAAGCACTTGCCTCATAACATTATAAGCATATGACTAACATTGCACATAAACAAGGAAATTAGTTTCCTTGTAGTACCCAAGCCATTACTGACTTTGGTTTTCCTCTTGCATCAATATAATTAAACCTTTTTAGAACAGTTGGTGCACCATTGGATTGAAGTGGTCTCCAAACCCATGATGCTGATGCATTAATACCATTTCCCATCTTTCCCTTAGCAGTGTTTTTAAAACTACCAGTATTAACTACTTGCCTAGCAGTATGAACTGCTGGGTTTGCAATTGTAACCTTAGGTTTCTAAATTTGGTTCTTTACCACTGCTTTGTTATGAATTGGCCTTCTAGCAGTTGATGGTGCAGATTTGAAAAATGTTTTTGCACTTTGAACTGCTTGTCTTGGGTAGAAAGTCTTATTTGGTCTGGCAGTATGAACTGTTGGTCTAGCAGTATGAACTGGTCTTGGGCCAGACTTTAAAAAAACTGCTCTGGGTGTCATTCTAGCAAGGTTAGAGTGATTTTGAGGTCTTTCTAAGTTCACTCTATGGTTTGTATACCCAGTTACCCTTTTGTTGCAATAAGCTGCAAGATGGTCAAACTCTCCACAACTAAAACAAGCTTTTCTATAGAAGACAAAGTCATCACCTAGTTGGTGAGACTTGAGGTTGTTCCAATTCCTTTGGTTACCTCTGGGCTTGTGTGTGGTTCTATACATTTCACTATATCTTACTGGTTGCCTAACATGTCTAACATTGGTTTTAGGCCTAACAGTATTAACCTTGACCACCTTAGGAACTCTTGTTCCTTCTACCTTAACATTATCAGGTTTAGCCTTAACCTGATCATCCTGATCATCGATCATCAGAAGTCCAATCCTCTATGGTTGGAGCATCTGAATCCCTAGCAGAGGATACCTTGTCCTCAGAGAGTGATTTATCACTTGCACTCTCAAAGGATGCACTAACTTCTACAGGTTTCTCAACTACTTCTTTTTCTGTTGGCTTATGACCATATTCCATCTTGGGTAGTTGAAATTCATCCAAACCTGTATGTTCTAGGTCAATACCTGGAGGTGCAGGTATTCCTCTATGAGGAGGTGGAACAGACTTATAATCTAGACCTGATTTAGCCTTGTTGATTATTTGACATTCAATTAATTTCTGAACTCCTTTTGATGTGTATTCAAGAGTGTCAACACTTAATTGAATGTTTTCTTTATCCTGCTTAAGTCTATCAACCTCAGCTTTTAACATGCTAATTTCAGCATCTCTAAAAAAGATGTCCCTTTTAAGCACAACTACAGTATCAGAAAAACTAGACTCTGTTGGGAATTAAATGTTCTGAAGACCAGTATTGGGAATTACAAGTTCACAAAGTTAGTACTATTGAGAAGAATACACTAACAGTTCCTACTGCTAGTGAATATCTAAAGCCTCTCAAGTTATAACTAACAGTACTAACTGAAGTTAGTACTGCTAGTACAAAGAAGGTACTGCTGGTTGATCCTACTGCTGGGGTAACTCATACTACTTGCTGGATGGATAAGTGTCGTGTTTACTACTGCTGGTTGGATAAGTATAAAAATATATTTGTGTATAAAAGTCAAGTATGTACGGTAGATAATATCTTTGATTTGTAGTCAGTCAATCAAGTTGTAAACATAGATACACGTTGTATCTTAGCTACTGACACACTCAACACATGTAAAGCAAGTAATTCAACAAGACTTATCATTTATTTGTAAATATCTTCTTTGGACTATAAAAGGAAGATCTTAGACTAGATAATAAGTGTGCCTAACCAAGTGCTTAATTCATATGCTTAGAATATTTGTCAAGAAAAAAGAACATAACTTATCATAGAAATCATAAGTCATAGAAACACATAGATTCAAGGTTTGTAACCCTAGTGATAGTGAAGATCACTCGTATTATTATCTTAATAATATTGAATCTTTTGGTGTTAACATTGTGTGTTCATTGTTCATTCTCAAACATTACTTTCCATTTTCAATAACCAAATAACCTTCTAAGTGTGGTTAAGTAGATTCCGCATACTTAATCATATTAATTGAAAGTATCACATACACAAGTTACAAAGGATTAACATCCTACATAGTGTATTATAATCCCTGTCAGGTGGTATCAGAGCGGGGGGCTCTGGATCTAGGATGTTTCAAGGTTTTTGTCGAAGAAGAAAGAAAAAAATTCGTTTTTACTTAATTTTTCACAACTTTCTGCAGAGCAGTTTTGCAAAGGCTATTGCTCATTCGTTAACCGTTGGATCGGGCTAAATTTTTTTTGAAGGTTCTTGGCATATCAAGGTAGATTCTCATCATAGAGATCTTCAATCTAAGCTTTATATAGCAAGTTATGCATCGTTGAAAACTGCTGCAGAAACAGTTGAGGTATGGTTGAATTTTTGGTTTTCTTTCAAAGAGTTCTCTATTTACACACACAAAGGGGAAGAATCACACACAGAAGAGAGTTGGTTTATGTTCTTAAAAGATTGAAGGCTTGTTTTTATTTCTTATTGGAGAAGAAGGTATCTTGTTACTTATTTGAAGATGAAGTGGAATTTTTTAAGGTTGTGCTCTTATCATATCTTAAGGTGGGTGTTACACTTTAAAGATAACTTGTTCGTTCGTTCAAGTGACTACGAAATGACAAACACTTAAAGGAGTTACATTGTAGTGCTCAGTGTCTCATAGAAGATGAGTTTATTGTCATGAGATTGCGGTCTCCCTATACAAGAAAGTTGGGTATACGTTCGAAGTCAGATTTAGTACAACATATAAGACACAAGGTTGGTTTCTTTCACTTCAGCATCAAGTTAGTAATGGTTAGTTTTCTTCATTAGTCATAAAGCCTACAGAATTGGAGATTCAAATGGTAACATATGGGTTTCAGGGGAAGCTTAAATGTTCAGATGCTTAACCATTTATATGCTACACCGAGTTTTTACTGCTTATATTTCCTATTTGTTGATAACAAAAAGGGGAAGAGATATTGTGGTGGATGGCATGGATTAAGGGAAAGACAATATTGTTTCATTCATGGTAAGATTTAATTATCTCAATTTCTCTACTTCGTCTAGGGAAGTTCGTACAAGAATGTGTTTGTTTTTTCATCATCAAATAGGGGAAGATTGTTGGGTTTTATATATTTCATAGATTTGATGATACAAAACAAGAAGAATGAAACATGAGGATTACTGAAATGATAAGCAAGATACATCAAGTAGATTCTACTGCTAGGCATAAAAGATTCTACTGCTAGAGTATTTTATTCTACTGCTAGTGTATTGTTGAAGTTTGCTCAAGTTACAACTAACGGTACTAACTGCTGAGTTAGTACTGCTAGTACAAAGAAGGTAGCAGTTAGTACTGCTAGTACAAAGAAGGTAGCAATTAGTACTGCTTGTGCAAAGAAGCTACTGCTGAGAAGATAACTGAGTGACTCATACTACTGCTGAATGGATAAGAATGAAAAAGTTATTTTGTGTATAAGAGTCAATTATATACGGTAGATAATATCTTTCATATGTGTTCAGTCAACAAGTTGTAAACACAGATACATGTTGTATCTTAATGACTGACACACACAAGCAAGTAGTAGCCAAGACTTATCAACTTTGTAATGATCTCCTTTGTTCTATAAAAAGGAGATCTTACCCTTAGATAAAAAGTGTGGTTAGAAGTTAATCACCAGAGTGTTTTACTGTGCTTGGAACTCAAAACACAAAGTGTGTTACAAATGTAAAACATCAGACAGTGAGTGTGTGTGAGAACATCAAAAAAGGAGTCTGTTGTTGTTAGGTTTGTTTAGCCTCAAGGATCTTTGATCCCTGATTAGAGTGTAATCGTGCTATATTTGATCACATAGCATTGGGGCTGATTTTATAACAAAGAGAAAGTTTGACAAAACATTGTTGTGATAGTATTGATTCTTTCATTTGAATATTCCACCAATATTATCATTATGCTTATCATAGTTTTCCCTAGATCAAGGTCTAAACAACCTAGAGTCCAAAACGGTCCTAAGAGCTTATAGAAGGTGTTGATAAGTTCTGTCAGACTCATTGCTTTTATAATGAACAATTTGCTCTTCTAAGACAGCTACACCTCTCTTAAGATTTTCCAAATTAAAACTGGTCTTGTTTAGCTCTATTCTCTGTTCATCATAATGTTTCCTAAGAGTTTCTAGTTCTTTTAAAGCATCACATAATTTAGAACATTTAGCAACTTGTACCTTAGAATCAGAGAAAGCCATGAGTGCCATCTCAGTAGGTGCTGCTTCCTCCTCTTCCATAAAGCTCCAGTCAAATCCTAAACCATCAATGGCTACCATAGCCTTTGAGCTTGAGTCAGTGATCTCTACTTCCTTGGTCTTGCTTCCATAGCTGTAGGATCGATACATGTGTTGATTATTGTAGGAATCGGGAGGTCTTGGGTTATGGAAGAACAAA
Source organism: Artemisia tridentata subsp. tridentata (assembly GCA_021014915.2). Lineage (NCBI taxonomy): Eukaryota > Viridiplantae > Streptophyta > Magnoliopsida > Asterales > Asteraceae > Artemisia > Artemisia tridentata. Next base: position 206,141,132 of record CP139506.1, on the reverse strand, counting down.
TCCATGATGGAGTTAGAGAGAGAGTAAAGAGGGAACTTGAGAGAGAAACTGGAAATCTATTAGATTAAGTGAAGAGAAGTTCCAACCCTTCCCACACTTGGGAAGGGGTATTTATAGTTACTAGCTAAGTTTCCCCTAGTGGGCTGTGGAGTGAGCTGACAGTGGGTAAAGACCCGACCCACTCCACGAACACTATAATATAACTAAACTAATAATAATAATACTAATAAGCCTACGAGCTACATAAATGCTGAATAGATACTCGGGCTCACCGAATCTTCACATGAATATTTATATTCCTAACAATCTCCCCTAAGGGAGGTCACCCCAGAAATAATATTTTGAATTCTAGCATTCTATTACATGATTGTAACTTCCTAGCTCGTAGTCTTTGATTCTTCATATTCATTACTCTTTGTATATTCAACAGTGATCTTTTGATGACCGTCCTTCTGTCTTGGATGATCTTTGGTGATTCTTTGATGTCATCATCCAACATATGTTTCCAGGTCATCTTTTAGTAGTATGTATCCATGTGATGTGGTACTCTTTGAGCCAACATGCTCACACTATTCTGGGTCATGATTTTCAGCATCAGAGTTTGCAGAAGCAGTGTTGAAGGTCTTTTAGTTTATCATGAATTCTTTGAATATGATGATGGTGTAGTGTGAGCATGTGGTAATGGATTGGCATCTTCTCTGCAATCAGCTACAACCGCCAAGAATTCCTGCATACGACAGTTAGCAATAAAACGTCCGACACTAATAGGTTTGGATTTAGAGATTGTTGACAGCATAGTGTGAAAACTCTCTCTAATCCTTACCAAGGCCGTTCCTAAATCGAAAGCCCACAGAGGGCTTACAAGATCTACCGTTGTAAATCAACGATTAGGTGAGTCGCTGGAGTTCTCTCCACGACTATAGACCGTTTGAAACCGCCGCGACCACTAAGCGTAATCCACAAGGAATTACCGAAGTGACCTGCTTTCAGGGCTGTTTGATGTTGACCCTGGCAGGAATTTCCATTCAATCACTGAGAATTTCATTTGTAAATTCCCTCATAAATGTTCTGGCAGATTGCTAAGATCTGTGTAGGACTCATAAGTTTACAACTGGTGTCCTTAATGTTGAATAACTAGTGTAGAAGTAACAAGTGTTCCTATGAGATCTTATGATGCATCTCGTGGCTCTAGACTCGATAAGTGCATTTTTTGGTAGTCGGAGACTGGAGCGGTGTCTCCTATTTCAATATCAACATAACTCGTAATGAGCGGTCGATAGATTATGCAGGGTTCCCCGTGAGAATGAAACAAGTCCTTTTAAGAGAACTTGAGTGGCTTAGAAGGTTTAGTGCAGTGCGTCACTGGGTCCATGACGTCTTGTCTTCAATACCGGCGTCACCTTAGTAACAACCAGTAGCATATGAATTGAACCCGGTTTCTGCCCTAAGGTTGAATAATTTAGAGGGCTATTTCTTTTCACCCTTTCACATTTCTTTTCTTTTTAATTCTTCAACCCCTTCTTTCTCCTTTCTCATATTACTCCTTTTTCATAATCATACCTAAGGACTTTCTAATACTAACTATTTGGTATTGTCCCTGGGTAGATCCCTCCGGCTCTGGCGGATCATAGGACGGTTTTCCTAACCGTAGCCACCTTATAACTTCATGACTATCCTATGTTGCCATTTACCAAATCTTTGAAAAATCTCTCAAAGTGTTCATGATTTTGAACACATTTTGCTAACACTTTGAGAGTTTTATATTTTTCAAATTCTCCCCCTTAACATGTGCACATATGTTTTAAATAAAAATTTGCACATGTTGGGTAGAGATTTCACTTTTTGAATTGATCCGCTTTCAGTGAACATGACCTATTCGAGACACACTTACATCACTAGTTAGACTAGCTTGAAATTATTACCCGGCCTGGTCACATCCACAGAAAGTTTCTCGAAATGGTACACTCTACTCAGATACGTCCTCTTTGAGACACGCTTACATCACTGGTTAGACCAGCTAGAAATTATTACCCGGCCAGGACGCATCCTTTCGATTAATGACAGTTTGTGTTTCGTCAATTCATTGGTAAGGTCTGAGTCACATGAGATGTCGCATCCTTTTTGCTGTAGTGCCATTTGATCCCCCTCAATATGTGCATCGATACGCGAAAGAGTTTGGCACATATGGGAGAGCTTACATTTAAGACCAAATAATCACATTTTCATCAGAATTTCATATTTAAATCACATTCTCTCCCCCGATCAAAAATTTCAAACCATTTGAGATTTGTGATCCCAATTGATTTAAATATGTTTAGAAAATTTGGGAGAAAATGTGGTCAGGTTTAAATGTATTCTGATTATGGAGCATACTATGCCCCCCCTTAAACCACGAGAGAGAGTGTCACTGCTGATGTAGTACAATGCTTAAATAGGTGTCAGAAATTTGAACAAATACTCTCCCCCTCAATTAATGACCCGTTTTCTATTTAAAGAGCTGTAGTCATTCAATTGAGTGTGAAGTATTTGTGAAAATTTAAGTCTAGTTACCACCTTGTGAAACACCAAAACTCTCCTGAAGAATCATAGAACGGAAGGAGTTTTTGGTGCAAAGAAGACTTCTCTTCTTATACCAGAAATGATGCACTGAATCGTACATCAAATCAGGAAAACATGGATATAAAGTAATCCATGCCCGGGTGAACGTCACCCAGTGGGAGGAACAACCGTCTTTTTGGCGACATGCTTTCCCCATTTTGAAACGCGGGTTGCTATCTAAAGTAACAGCAAGCCATTTAGGCATGTTTTGTAAACTTTTTGAACTTCTGCTCGAACTTCATTTAAAGACCCGTGTCATTATTGAATGACATTTCTAGGACCGTAAATGTTATCGATACCAGAAGACATGCCTTGAAAAACTATTTTTGGTATTTTCTATTTTTCTGATTTTTATGGTTTTTCTTGGTTTTATATTTTTCTATTTACAATTTGGTTTTATAAAAGTTTTATGAAATTGGAAAAAAAATGTTTTTGAGTTTTTATGATTTTATGATTTTATGTATTTACAAAGGATACATGAAGAATTACCACCTTAATTCTTTTTTGATAGATTTGTTCTTCACCACCTTGATGAACTTGATGCAGCAGCTCCGAGAGTGGTCTTCAAACTACATTACTTCTTTTAGCTTCCTAAATCTTCTCAGCTGCCATCTCTTTACTTGCAGAAGAACAATGTGAGCAAATCTAATTAGGGTTTAAACCTGGCTTTTCACTCTCCCCTAATTAGTGCTCTCCCCCAAAGTGAAAACCTTTATGATGAATGCCCAGAATATGAAGAAGTCTTTTGATAGCCAAATGAATGCCGTCTTTAGTCATCTAACACACAATGGAAAACGTAGAACAGACTGTAGACTCGACCTTCTTCAAGATTGTCCATTTAGAGAACTGAATATCAACATCTTCATCTCACCAAATGCATTCCAGTAATCTTACATATAACCCCTCAGCTCGTAACATACACATGAGATGATAACACCAAAGTAACAAGTTGAAACACTGATCATCTTTAATTTGTATCATGAGATATTAAGCCCAATCATGTGAACTTGTTGTGCGTCCTTGATGTACACATTTCTCTCCCCTGATGGTTACGATTAATCAGCCCGTGACGTACACATGAAATGATAATACCAAGGTAACAAGTTGAAACACTGATCATCTTTAATTTGTTTCATAAGATGTTAAACCCGATCATGTGAACTTGTTGTGCGTCCTTGGTGTACACATTTCTCTCCCCTGATGGTTACGATTAATCGGAATCAGCATAATGATGTGTGCATGAAGCATAATGATGTATACATGAAGCATTAACTAGAAGCCCTTTATCACTGATTATATCAGCCCGTGAGAAGATGTCGATTAGTCGTATGGCCATATCTCAAACATCAATCAACATGTAGTTTATTCACCCTTCCGCCCCTCCCCCCCTCAAAAATTGCATATGACTGCCATTTTTGATTGAACGAGTGAATAAGAATACCATCAACGGTAAGTAGATCCACTTGATAACTGACATTTTGTTTATTCACCCTTCTCCCCCTCAAAAATTGCATATGACTGCCATTTTTGATTGAACGAGTGAATAAGAATACAATCAACGATAAGTAAATCCACTTGATGATGAGAATGGTCATACACAAGAAGATTTCTCTTCTTCCAAAGATAAAGCGCACTTAAGCGTACACCTTTCTTTTCTTTGAGGAACGGGGCCTGAAGTATTATCTGCAGACGCCATGTCTCTCTTTTCTACTTCTCTTAGCTAACTCGTTACCAACCCCATTATCATTCAGTCGGCTCTTTGTCGTGGCTACTGATGGAGAAAACCCAATATGATGAACTTGAGACTGAAGTAACATAACCCGAACTTGTGACTTAAACTTGCACTAATGTGTGACTAAGAGCGGTGTAGAGAGTTCGTGCAACTTCGAATCCTTAAGTACTCTATACTCTTCAACCAACCAACCATCAAGTATAAGACGTACATCACCTCTTGAATATCCACAACTTCGTGTGACACTGAGCACTACAACGTAACTCCTTAAAGTGATAGTTATTTTGTGGTAATAGAGAGGAAGAATCACAAAAATAACTAGATATCCAAGTCTTCGTCATTGTAAAGATTAAAAGCTCGAACAAGGATCTCGAAGAATCTTCATCCAACCAACCCCGATATCTTCAGATACTAAGTACACATACCCGTGAAATTTCACTTCAACCTCAAATAAATAATAATGGATTAACGCCGTAGTCACATCTTGTGGTTTAATTGCCCAGATCTAGCCCCTTTTGTTCCGACTGAGAAAAGCTCCTTTTGATGTTTTAAATGAACTTTGATAATGGTTTTATCCCGATCGTTGTCAAAATCGCATAACCCCGTAAAGCTTTGTTATAACCAAAATGCCATGAAGTATATCAAAAACCATCCAATACATGAAGTACACACTTCATCCCTTCTTCGAAATTGAAACCGTAGGCACCAGAATCATTTAAGATCCGAAAATGCACTTTTCTTTCTTCCAGGATAGTTCCATCATCACGGGATTTTACAAATCTATGGTTTAAACCGAGAAATAGATTCTTTCGTAGGATTTTACAAAACCAAGAAGAAACCGTGAGACAATAATAAATTGAATGTTTTCTGAAAAGTTTGGTTTTGGTGAATATCTGTTTGGGGTAAAATGCAAGAGATCAGCCACAATTCTTCTCACATATGTAGAATACTTCACAAACCATGCTAAGTAAAGTAGTATGAACTACTTCCCCCTGGAGGTTGACCTTATATCATCAAAGTACACGTTTCTCCCCCATGATGATTTTGAACTTTCGGAAGCATCATTGACGTGTACGACCATAAACCCGAGAAGTTCTTGTCTTAAGCAAACATCTTGAAAAGTCATGAAGGACATTCAAGGAGCATGAACGATTTTCTTAGACTGTGAAGCATCTTTGACGTGTTGTAGCGTCGAATATCCCATGAGAATTGCTGAACACATCTCAACCTTTAAACACTTTGGCCAATTAACCAACCTCGTATTCTATCGGCTATTGCTCTTACTACTTGGTGAAGTAAAACCGATATATCAAACTTGAAAATGAAGTAGAATTCCCCAAATTTGTTACTTAAGCTTGCACTATTGTTGGAAGAACGGTGTAGAGAATTTGTGCACCATGCAAATCTCTAAGTACTCAATACTATCCCGACAAAGTATGAGAGTTTCATCACCTCTTGCAATTATCCACATCGTCTTCTGCGTGTGACACTGAGTACTATAATGTAACTCCTTTAAGTGATAGTTAACCAGGTCTTCAACCATCCACCCCGACTTCTGGAAACTAGATAAACCAAGTCTTCAACTTAAATCTTACGCACGAGCAAGTTATCATTGAAAGTCATGCATCCAACCATCCCCGACTTCAATATAAAATAAGTACGCGCCTTCGTGAAATTCCACTTCAATCTCAGATTAGTAATACCAAATCAACTTCGTGATCATCTTGTGCGGTTAAATAACCAAAAACAGCATTTTAGACGGTTTAAACGAATCCGATAATGGTTTCCCGATCATGTAAAAAATGTCACCCCATGAGAATATGTAACAGCCAAAGTATCATTCTTTATTTCACATATTATCAATAATGTATCCAAAATTAATTCAGATTAAATAAATTGATAGTCCATTTAGTGCCAGCCCGTAGTTTAGTCCAATATTCAGATAGAAATCGTTTAAGCCCAAATTGGATCCAGCCCAATGATCAAATCTACCAACCAGATCCAATGAATATTAGTTACCCGGTTCAAGATTAATACCCTACCCTATCTCCAATCAGTTATAAGCACAATAATACCCTAATATTTCTCACTTTGCAAACCCTAATAACAGATTAATCCGCCCTCCTCCTCACCAAAAAAAATTTCCGATCAGTAAAGTACCTCATCACACCCACAACTCAAACCCTAATCTCAAATCATCCGCCCCCATCGTTTGATAATACTCACGTTTCCAGATCCCATCTACAACACAAACACAAACTCAAACAAACTCTTATCACCACTCATATCATTTGATAAACGAACACCAGTGATCTCCCATGTAGAAGGCTTCAAGATCTTTCAAAGATTTAAGGTAAGATGTTATTTCTGTGGTATTCGTTTCTCAAACGAATTAAAGGAAGAACACAACACACTTGTTATGATTCTTTCTTTTTGATTCGGATATTCACTGAAGCTAAGCTTCAAAATAAATCGATCTATGAAGAAAGCGTGCTTAATCTTAAATAAAGGATTTTGGTTAAAGTCCTAAGCACGAATCTAAGATCAAAATTAATTTTCTGTTTGTTTCATGTTTTTCCATTTGGATCTGTGATGATAACTTCTTCGTGTGGTTTTTCTTGTAACGGAATTTGGGTATTTGTTGTACCATACGAAAGAAATTCTGAGATCGTGTATTATTTTTTATTATTTGTTAGCATTATAAACGAATCAGGGAAAGAAGATAGCATGATTGTTGTATTTCTTTTCCTTCTTGTTTCGTATAAATAACATTTTGAAGCATAGGCTTCGAGTAGAATGGATCTGTGAGGATGGATTTCTTTCGATAGAGTGGCCTTTTAAGGTCTGTTATCTCTGTTATAGTCTCGAGAGAAAACAAAATCTGAGATTCTTGGATGTTATCATTTTCGGTTTGAGTCTTGTGGATGATTGATGGTGGGATTTAGGATACATGTTAGATTAGCTTGTGGTTGTGATTTTGGACAGATATTGGCTGTGTTGACTTCGTGTCCTGTTTGTGTTTAGTGACTGGTGATGTATCAAACTGAAGTCATAGTGATAGTGATTTGTAGTATATTGTTTTGTTTGTGGTCGAAGACAATAATTCTGCTTCATCTTCAATTCTTTTTCTTTTTATGGACAAACCGCTACTTTTGAAGGAAAATTGACAGAATAATATTTCATAAAAATTAACAAAAAAGCTTCAAACCGCAATGACTTGTATGCCAAACCGCTATGCAGGTCATCAAACCGCTGTTGACTGGTCAAACCGCTGTTGAGCAGTCACTTTTGTACCAGTTTTTCTTTTTTCCCTTTTTAGCTACAAACCAAACCGCTACCGAATTCCACGCCAAATCGCTACTTAGAAGTCCCACAAGCCGCTGCCAAGAACATAAACTTCAAAGTCTTGAATAGACACACAAAAAACACCAATATTCTGAGATGCCCAAGAGTTCAAAGAACATGAACTATTAAACCAAGTCCTTACTACTTAAACTTTGAGATATGTGAGCAAACTAGCAAACCAGAGTCTCGAATAGTCACACAAAAAACAAGAGTTCTTGAAGGGAAGGTTAAGTGTAAACTAGCAAACCCAAATTTCTTAAACTATTAAAGCCCACAGAAATCAACTATTAAAGCACAGAATTGATATATGCGAGCAAACCAAAACAATAACAAAAAAAAACTTTAAACTGTTAAGGCCCAACATATGAACTAAGAGAATTGATTCGAACAACACAGATTTAAATTGTTGAACAAACCAGATTTTAAGAAAAATGGTTCGAACAAAAAAAATTAAACAGCAAGCATTCTTTAAATGGTGTTCGAATCAAGAAAGATAAAAAAACAAGAAAATAGAAACCACAAATCCAAGCACACACAATCAATTGAACCTAACCATTGCTCTGATACCATTTGTAGGATCGATACATGTGTTGATTATTGTAGGAATCGGGAGGTCTTGAGTTATGGAAGAACAAATCCATGATGGAGTTAGAGAGAGTGTAGAGAGGGAACTTGAGAGAGAAACTGGAAATCTATTAGATTAAGTGAAGAGAAGTTCCAACCCTTCCCACACTTGGGAAGGGGTATTTATAGTTACTAGCTAACTTGCCCCTAGTGGGCTGTGGAGTGAGCTGACAGTGGGTAAAGACCCGACCCACTCCATGAATACTATAATATAACTAAACTAATAATAATAATACTAATAAGTTTACGAGCTACATAAATGCTGAATAGATACTCGGGATGACCGAGTCTTCACATGAATATTTATATTCCTAACAATAGCTTCTACTCTTGCCATCTTGTTGTCTTGGCCTTCTGAACTCCCTTGAAAAGTGACCCATCTTATGGCAATTATACCATTCAATCTTTGACTTATCATAACCAGTAGTATCATTGCTGTTTATGGTAATCTTCTTCCCTATTCTCAGATGGAATTTCCTAGCCCTCATTGCTAAGAAGAGATATTTGCCATTTAATATCCATCTCCTCCAGATCATCATCATTGGTCTCTTGAAGATCTTCAAATGTCAACATGGATCCATTATGCTGGTTTGTAAGGAATGCACAACAAGTGGTCTCATCCATAATGCCTTTAATACTGCTTGATGTGCTAGCAGTACCAATATTTGAATTAGCAGTACCAACTGCTGCATCAACCTTCACATCTTCAGGGCTTGAGGTACTAGGAGATGACACAAATGCCATATTCCCAGTTCCTGAGATTGTTCCAGCAACCTTCTTCACATCTTGCTCCACTATCTTGAAGTTGCTATACAAATCCATCAGACTCATAGAATCAATTTCTGGCTTGTTCTTCCAGACAACAACATGCATAGCCCATTCTGATGGTAAAATTCTCAGAAATTTAGAGTTGAGATCTTCCTGAGGTATTTCAATTCCAAGAATGGCAAGTTGGCTCGCAAGCTTCTGTAACCTGTTGAACATATGATCCAGTGATTCATTGCTAGTTGCTGAGAAGTTCTCAAATTGTTTCTTGAGGAGTGTTTTCTGAGTCTTTTTGGTGGCTTCATTCCCACCATATCTAGAAACAATAGCTTCAAACAACTACTTGGCATCCTTGAACTTGCTGAAGCTCAATAGTTGAACGTTTGGAATGGTCATCAGCAACATGCTTCTTACCTTGAGACCATTCTTCATCTGAATCTTCTCCTCTGTAGTAATAGGCTTTGTCTGCACAACAGTCTCTGTCTTACCCTCAACAGTTGATGTAGTAGTTATAGGCTTGAATGAGTTTCCTTCTTCTATGATTTCCCAGAGTGCATAATCTTGCACCTGGAAGTATTGCTTTATCCTTAACCTCCACATATCGAATTCATTAGGCTTAAGGATTGGCAACTTTGCAGCAACATTGGTTTGGGTTGTCTCCATGTCCATCTTCCTTGTTGAAAGAGTTCTTCTAGATCTTCTAATTCAAAGTATCAGAATCTGGCTCTGGTACCACTTGAGTGGATCTATACACAATCCTTGTGTTAGAAATACTTTGAGTAATACTAACTAGCACGTGGAATTTACTAGCTAATACTTAGAAGATATTGCATGTAAGGTATATGAATGGAACAATGATTGAATATGTATTTGTATGAACAATGAAGACAATGTTTAACCAAAACGATTCAATATTAATATCAATAATACGAGTGATCTTGACTTATCACCAGGGTTACACAACCTTCAATCTCTATGAATTAATCATTTTTCTATCGTACATAAATTCTAACCTAGGATCTCCTTTTATAGAACAAGGAGCCCTTTACAAAATTACTATAATATCCGTATAACTCTAACTAAATAGGATATTCACTAAATCTTTTCTATACTTATCCTATTACACTTTATCAGAACATAAGCAGTACAAACATCTTGTGCTAACAGTACTAAGTCAGTTAGTACTGCTAGTGCAATCTTCAGCAGTCTTCAACTTAAGCTTATCAGTTTGTACTGTTAGGTTTAATTCCCAACATCATTGGATTACCCAGATTCACATTTCCATCTGTCCCAACAACTGGAGCTGCAACATTCCCAATCTTATTACCCGCTGCCTGATTCCCAATATTCTGACCCCTCTAATTTCCAATAAACTGACCCATCTGATTCCCGGCATACTGACCCAACTGATTCCCTGCATTTTGTCCAGCATTTTGCATATTCTGATTACCCATGTGAAATCCAGTAGCATATCTTTGCTGATTCCCAATAACTCTAACCATTTTTTCTCCTTGACCCATATTGAAACTCTGCTGAATAATCTGCTTATTTTGAGTGTTTGATGAAATCCTTTGGTTGTTGTTTGTTGGTGTAGAATAGCGTCCTTGGAATGCCTTTGTCAGATAAGCAAATGCTTGTGTTAAAGCAGCAGTAGATTCATCATTGTAAGTTTATTCTGGTTCTTGGAATTGTGGATATTGTTGTTGTGGAGTAACATGTTGTTGTTGTGGGTAGAATTGTTGTTGTGGGATGACAGAAGTTTGTGGTGGAATATATTGTGGTTGCATGTTGTTGTGAGTGGAAGATGATGATGGTTGATGTGGTGGGTTCACTGATGAGGCGAAAAGTGTACCGCTATTTGATGAGGCGAAAAGTGTACCGCTTTTAAGGGGTCATTTAAGCCCGAAATCGTATTTATTTGATCAAATATTGCCCTAAATCGTTCCTTTTGTCATTTTAGGTACTTTTGAGGAGAAATCTGGAAAAGGAGGCATTTTGGACGTTTTTGGAGCATTAAAGTGAAGAAAACGACAAAGTCTCAAGAATCGGCTAAAAGTTACTCTTGACGGCGTCACAATTAACATGGGACGGCGTCATGCCTTGGCAAGAAAAGTTGGATGTGAAATTTACTCATGACGGGCCAGTGAGTTAGCATGAGAATTCTGACGGCGTCACGCTTTAACTAAATCAAGGGCGTCACGGCTTAAATCATAAGGGGACGGCGTCACGTTCATGATCCGACGGCGTCAAGCCTTGATAAGCCAGAATGGATTTTTGAAGAGCTAAAGAGGGACGGCGTCAAGAAGGTCACCCGGGAACCCTAAAAGCGGCGAGGTGACGGCGTCACAATGCATAAGGTGACGCCGTCAGATCCAAAAGTCTATATATAGTTTTCTAATTTTTTGTCATTAAGGGAGAGCTTAGTGTGTGGAATTTTGGGATAAAACCCTAAGACGATTTTAGCTACTTTTTCAGGGCTTTTTGCCTTGAGATCTTCCATGTTTCATTGAAAGATAAGTTATCAATTAATCATTCAATATGTCTATGTGTTGTTTGATTCTATCTTATGCTTGTCTTTTGTTTAACATGTTAGGCTAATTTTATCTTGTGTTTGCTTAGATCTAATGAAACCTAGCTATTGATTATTGGTTGTTAGTGTGTTGTTAGTTGTATTCGGTAACTTGCTTGAACGTCTTAAGAAACATGAACCAAATGCGTACTAAAGGTTTTTATGGTTGTATTTAATGCACAAGCGAATTCTAGTGATCCCATGTTAGGAGCTTCCTAGCCGGCTCGACATAGGAGTGAAGTAGGAGCTTGTAGAGTTTGGGGAAGTAAGTACGCCACCCCACGAATGGTATTAAGGAATACACCCGTCATCCACGCGACTAATACACACTAATTAACCGGTAAAAGATAGTTAGGGAGTAAGGAAATCTAAGTAAACACATTTCTCTACACATAAGTTTCTCACCACTTTTCATTTTTGTTATTTTATTTTATTTGCATTCGTAGTCATTTGGGTTAGTTGACTAGCAACTAATTCCGCCCACTCCTTCAAACCCGAGATTTTACTTGCTTTCATAAAATTATAAAAACATAAAAAGAATCTTCCTCAACCCTTAGACCTAATTAGAGTAGCCTTTCACACCTAACGAACACTATTCCCTGTGGAGACCGATCAATCCCCCGTACTTACCACTACACTATACTACATCGGTCAGGTACACTGCCTGGTGGGGTTGTAAGCCTCTTGAGATCCCTCGAGAGGTAAAACCTGTTGTAAGGTTACAAAACCACGCACATCAAGTTTTTGGCGCCGTTGCCGGGGAATAGTTATTGTTTAGGTTGAATTTTTATTTCTATTAGGTCTACTCACTAGATTCCTTTCTAGTGAGATTTTTATTTTATTTTTCTAGGTTTTCTTTAGTCTATCTATTTTCTTCGTGTCTTTGTTCGTAACCATACCATCCGACATCATGGAAGATGGTAATATCCTTAACCCCCACAACCCACCACCACAACAACCACAACCACCTCCTAGAGCCCGTACTTTAGGAGAGTATTCCCGTCCTAGCCACCATGGCTATCGAAACACCATTGAGCTCACTCAAGGAGCCAATATCACACCCTTGCGATCCGACACCATCCGGCTGGTGCAAAGTGGATGCGCATTCCATGGACTTCGTTCTGAAGATCCTAATCAACATCTCAAGGACTTTCTTAAAATCGTTGATTCTATAGACCTTGATGTTGCCACTCGAGAGACGACCCGATTGCGTCTCTTCCAATTCTCTTTGCGGGACCAAGCTAGTCAGTGGCTAGAACGTCAACCCGCAGGATCCATTACCTCTTGGGATGATCTCACCACTCGTTTCCTTGCTCAGTTTTTCCCACCGGGAAGAACTACCAAGCTAAGGAATGATATCTTGATGTTCCAACAACGTCAAGGCGAAACTCTCTACGAGGCATGGACTCGATTCAAGGACTTACTCCAAAAAGTCCCTCACCATGGCATAGAACTTTGGCTCCAAGTCCAAATCTTCTATGACCATATCAATCTCTCCACGAGGCAAACCATTGACCAATCGGCCGGTGGCAAGCTACGTGATCTAAGTGCGGAACAATCATGGGATCTCCTAGAGGATCTTGCTCTTTATGACAACGAAAGTTGGAGTGATCCCCGTGATTTGAATAAAACGGTCAAGGCAATATCTTTGCCTTCTAACAATTCAAGCACTTCCGACCGTAGGATCATAGAACTTGAAGACCAAGTCAAGTTCCTCATGAAATCCTACGAGGCTCCTAAACCTTCAAGCCAAGTGAACAAAATCACTTCTTCATGTGAATTATATAGTGGTCCCCACGACACTCGTGATTGCATGGAACTCCCCGAACAAGCTTTTGTGGACTACGCATCCTCGCGTACCGACGGAGCGGGAGACAAGTGGTACACTTTCAAACCCGAGCCAAACCACTACGGTGATTCATACAACCCCTCATGGAAAAATCACCCGAACCTTAGGTGGAAACAAAACCAAAACTCTCAACAAACCAATTCTTCCAACCCACCTAATCGTTTCCAATCAAGCGGTTCCAACTCGAACCGTACTTTCAACAACAATCCTTCCAGCAATGGTAGTACCAATAACTTTGAAGGATTGATGTCTCAATTTATGGCATCTCAAGAAGCTCGTTTAGCCAAGTTTGAAGCCGATTTCAAACAAAAACAAAGAGAGATGACCGATAAGATTGACACCTTGTTGAAAGCCCTCAATGACCGAGAAATGGGAGCACTCCCTAGCAACACGGTCAAGAACCCGAAACTAAATGTCAACGCTATTTCATCGGTTTCGTCCCCTAGTTCTTGTCCACAATATTATTCGGTCAATTCCATGAGCACGTGTTTCAAACAAACCCAAGTCGTTCCAAATGACCAAGAAGTTATGACATCCAAATTGGTCAACAACATAGTTGAAACACCTCCCACTCAAAACCTTGACGAAGAATTCAAGGAGCTCCACCTTGAAAGTCCGGTTGTTGATGAGTTGGATGAAAAGAAGCTCAAGTTAGGCGAAAGAGGGACCGCCTTTGTTCAAAACAAGCTACCTAAGAAATTAGATGATCCGGGCTTATTTGTTCTACCTTGCAAGATCGGTAATTCGGAGGCTTATGACACATTAGCCGATCTTGGATCAAGCCTTAACCTACTTCCGTTACCTCTCTACACCTCTCTAAAACTTGGAAAACTTGAAGAAACCGAGGTAATAATAGGCTTAGCGGATGGAAGTGTTGCTTACCCGGTTGGAGTAGTTAAGGACGTGTTAGTGCACATTGGAAAACTAACCATTTTAGCCGATTTCCACGTCCTTGATATGGTTAGCGACCCTACATGCCCCTTGTTGATAGGTAGAGGATTTTTGGCGACCGCTAGTGCTATGATTGATTGTAAGGAATCCAAGATAGCGGTAGGAGAAGGAGATACTTGGTCTGTCTATGATGTTAAGAAACATGCCTATGATACTAGTGAGGAACCAACACCACATTGGCTAGAATCAAATAGGAGACCATCTAGATATGGACCTTGGATTGATAGAGACTTCATAGGACCCCAACGCCCATTTTACCTAGAAGAGGACTTTGTTAACCGAACGCATTCGGTGGAGCAACTCTTGGCTAGGGACACCGAATTGGATCCATTTGAAGACCCTCTAGTTTTTAGAAAGATGATTGATTTCCTAGGAGTTTTGCCAATTAACCTAGGAATGAATAAGTGGATTTGTGAGGAAGATGATCATAAGTGGAATTGGGATAAACCACCCAAAGATGGAGATGGGTCATGGCATATCAAGGTGACATTGTATGACCCGGATGGAGAGAAGTTTGAAAAGACATATCGTACTAAGCGAACCAATAGGAAACTTCAATCCAAGCTTAACCCTAAAGACGTCCTTGATGACGAGCTCACTTACATAGGGTAGCGTGAATTTGAGTCTAGCTACAAGACTCGTTAATAAAGAAAAGCGCTTCTTGGGAGGCAACCCAAGCTTTATTTGTTTTATTTGCTTTGTGTGTTTATTTATTTGTTTGTTTGTTTTTATTTGTTTCCGTATGTGTGTTTAATTTTTATTATTATTGGTTCATGTTAAAAACTAATTTGTGAAAATGCTTTATTTTGTTTTTAACTTCGTCTTAACTACATATAAAGGTATTTTGCAAAAGATAAGTGTAAGGGAAATCTAAATCGGTTTATTAGAACACAAATGAACATGAATCGTAATAATAATAAATTAGCATACATATTCGTATTTGTTTGAGTCAAATGCTTGTATCGAGTCATAATGATGTTTTGCAGGATTTCCAGGAAGTAAGGTAAAGGTTTTTCCAGAAATTTTCCGGAAACTTAAAATGAAAATTTTTGTCAGGTCATTTCTGACGGCGTTAGGGGTTATAACCTGACGGCGTCAGATTTAATTTCCAGAAATTTTTGAAAGTTTTGTTTTCATAAAAAGTTTTTATTAAAATCTCCAACTTATAATCTCCAGGAATCTGCAAAATTATCATTCCACAAGCATTATATCCTTATATATAGATTTTATCCCGCCGATGTTATGCAGGTTCTCGTGTTTGTTTTCTCAGGTTTAACAGGTTATTTTGGACAAGGAAATGTTTATGGAATCAAGCTTATGGCGATGTATTAGTCATGGAGCTTCAACATTCTCTTTGGAAGAAGATTTAACCGTGTGATTTCACTATCCAACGAGCGAATCAGGGGAGTATTTGATTTCATTCTTTTACTTTATGCTTTTACATCTTGTTATTTGAACATTGGGGACAATGTTCATCTTAAGTGTAAGGGGAGGGTAAAAGTACGATTTTAGAATACAATTGCGCTTGATTTTTGTTTGTTTAATAATAGATGTGTAATAAAACTGAGAGAAATACTTGATTAGGGTAACTTTAGTGCCAAATTTAAAATTTTTTACAACATATAGGAGTGAAACTTTAGTTCTAATGAGCGTCTCACGGATAGGAGTTATATGACTAGCACAAAAACCGTACCACTAAAAAATTTTCCACCCCAAATATGTGAGGTTCGCCCCTAGAATTGGTAGGAAAAGCATTTATGCTATGATGTGTGTACCGGTAGCACTTAGATTCTAGAACTTGCGTTAGGACCATTCCGAGGCCACAAGTGAGACTACATTCGTGTAGTTAGATTTACTACATGATAAGAGGCATTAGGATTAACCCATTGTTTTACACCTGTGTTTTTGTTATAATTACTTCGGCTACATTGGTCAAGTAATTCTCCCACACCCTTTGCGTTGTACTCATTTTTAGTACACGATACCCCTAGTACACCCCTCAGAGCCTATCTTTTCGTTTCGACCTTTAAGCATTTTACTTAAAGGAAGAATTTGTTACACCCCACTAAAATGTACACCCAAATCGCCTTAGCCTACCTTGTATGCACTCATTTTTAGTGCATTATTGTGACAACATTTGTTTAAACCCAAGTTAATTATCTAGTTGATTACATGGTTGCTAAGTCGAGTCATATCCTTGTACATATTGTTTTGGGACGATTGGGACTCATGGGTAAAGTACTAGTATAATGGAGTAATGGGAAGAACATCATTTATTACCCCCGTATGTGCTAAATGTTTTAAAAGTACTCCAAGTTTTTCAATTATCTTAATTCGAGTCATTAGAATAGTTATTTGTAAAGTTATGTAAAAATTCAAGTGTAAGGGGATGCAATGCCCCTATGATGTATTATTTTGGATGGTAGGGCAAGAGTGTATGCAAAAAAAAAAAAAAAAAAAAAAAAAAAAAAATCAAGAAAAACACAAAAAAATGAGAAAAAGAAAAGTAGAAAAAACATACGGACTACCATCCCGTTTCATTTTATGTTTATCTTTATGTTTTTGTTATTTTGTTATTTCGTTTTTAGCTTAAGATCGAGTCGAGTCTTGGCTTAGCAACATTGTATAGTACATGTAATTGATCAAGATCTTTAACTAGCCACCAGTAAAACATCCTTTATCCAACAAAACCGTGTTCTCCTTTTCCCTACACCTAACGTTATAACCCATTTAAAAGCCCTCTTTGATAGTTTATCTTAGGTGCTTACGCCTAGTGGAGGAGGTTTTCGATCCTTTCCCAAGCCTATGGTAATCTATTTGCTATGACAGGTAGTGAGAGATATTTTCCGTTTTCATTTATGAGATTTATTTTGATGACACTTGAGAGATGTGAGTATCTAAACACTATTTGTGAGGTGCTAGTTTGTAATCTCCGTGCTTATTATGATTGAAGTGGAACGATTATTTGTTGTAATTACTTTTATGTTAGCATTAAATGACCCCTAACTTGTATTTTGATTAGAATAAAAGCGCATTTGCTTGAGGACAAGCAAATCTCAAGTGTAAGGGTATTTGATGAGGCGAAAAGTGTACCGCTTTTAAGGGGTCATTTAAGCCCGAAATCGTATTTATTTGATCAAATATTGCCCTAAATCGTTCCTTTTGTCATTTTAGGTACTTTTGAGGAGAAATCTGGAAAAGGAGGCATTTTGGACGTTTTTGGAGCATTAAAGTGAAGAAAACGACAAAGTCTCAAGAATCGGCTAAAAGTTACTCTTGACGGCGTCACAATTAACATGGGACGGCGTCATGCCTTGACAAGAAAAGTTGGATGTGAAATTTACTCATGACGGGCCAGTGAGTTAGCATGAGAATTCTGACAGCGTCACGCTTTAACTAAATCAAGGGCGTCACGGCTTAAATCATAAGGGGACGGCGTCACGTTCATGATCCGACGGCGTCAAGCCTTGATAAGCCAGAATGGATTTTTGAAGAGCTAAAGAGGGACGGCGTCAAGAAGGTCACCCGGGAACCCTAAAAGCGGCGAGGTGACGGCGTCACAATGCATAAGGTGACGCCGTCAGATCCAAAAATCTATATATAGTTTTCTAATTTTTTGTCATTGAAAGAGAGCTTAGTGTGTGGAATTTTGGGATAAAACCCTAAGACGATTTTAGCTACTTTTTCAGGGCTTTTTGCCTTGAGATCTTCCATGTTTCATTGAAAGATAAGTTATCAATTAATCATTCAATATGTCTATGTGTTGTTTGATTCTATCTTATGCTTGTCTTTTGTTTAACATGTTAGGCTAATTTTATCTTGTGTTTGCTTAGATCTAATGAAACCTAGCTATTGATTATTGGTTGTTAGTGTGTTGTTAGTTGTATTGGATGATTGTTTATCTATGTTAGGCTTAAGAAAACTGGCTAACTTCCTATTCGGTAACTTGCTTGAACGTCTTAAGAAACATGAACCAAACGCGTACTAAAGGTTTTTATGGTTGTATTTAATGCACAAGTGAATTCTAGTGATCCCATGTTAGGAGCTTCCTAGCCGGCTCGACATAGGAGTGAAGTAGGAGCTTGTAGAGTTGGGGAAGTAAGTACGCCACCCCACGAATGGTATTAAGGAATACACCCGTCATCCACGCAACTAATACACACTAATTAACCGGTAAAAGATAGTTAGGGAGTAAGGAAATCTAAGTAAACACATTTCTCTACACATAAGTTTCTCACCACTTTTCATTTTTGTTATTTTATTTTATTTGCATTCGTAGTCATTTGGGTTAGTTGACTAGCAACTAATTCCGCCCACTCCTTCAAACCCGAGATTTTACTTGCTTTCATAAAATTATAAAAACATAAAAAGAATCTTCCTCAACCCTTAGACCTAATTAGAGTAGCCTTTCACACCTAACGAACACTATTCCCTGTGGAGAACGATCAATCCCCCGTACTTACCACTACACTATACTACATCGGTCAGGTACACTGCCTGGTGGGGTTGTAAGCCTCTTGAGATCCCTCAAGAGGTAAAACCTGTTGTAAGGTTACAAAACCACGCACATCATGGTTGATGTGGTGGGTTCACTGGTAAAGGTGTTGGTGTGTTAGCAATGAATGCGAGAGGATCATGCTTTTTAGCAAGTAATTCTTCCCTGACTTCATTTGCCTCAGCTTGGTTCTACTTTAAGAAGTCGTACAACTGATCATAGTTAACTTTATGCAAGTTCTTTGTCTAATAAACAATGGTGACGTATCTTCCCCATTCTGGTTGTAACTCGTTCAGAAACTTGGTGTTGTTAGCTTATGTTCTTTTGTGAGAGGTTGTGTCTGGATAAGTCATTCATGATCTTACAGAACCTGTGATAGTACGACTCTATTTCCTGCTTCCCGATGTCTGTCTTGTACATGAACCTCTTGACTCTTTCCCAGACTGCATGAGCACTTCATTTGCTATCCACAGTTGCATAAGTCGTTTCATGTAGTCCAAGAACGACGAGATGAAATGAAAGATCATCAACTGCAATTTGTAATTTGTCTTTCTAAGAGTACTCAGCCTCAGTCTGATCTCTGTAGAATGGTTGTACTGGGGGGTTCCATTAGGATCTCCAGGGTCTAGGACTTGTCGTGGTTTAAAGGTTCCTTCCAAAACGGATTTGAAAAGAAGTTTTCCATTTTGTTTGCTCTTAAAATAGCGCATCATGCGACTAGCCCACTATGAGTATCCACCCTTTGACAGCATAGGAGGACGGTTTTCAACACCAGCTGCATGAATATGTTGCTGAGTTGCCATTGATGTATGATAAAGTTAATCTTGGATCGGTTCAACGATATAGGAGTTGAGTTTGTTGTAAGTTAATGCAATTTGTTGTAATGAAATTTTGGTCTGAAAACTTAAAACGGAGTTACGGTTCAAAAGTTATAGCCATTTGAAGTTTTGAAGAAAAATTGTCCAAATTCGTAAACTTAAACAAATTCGTAAACTTGTCCAAATTCGTAAACTTGTCCAAATTCATAAACATGGGATTCCTATCTTACTAACTTATCCAAGCTAGAAAGATTTCACAAGTCGAAGTATTCCACAAGCTTATCCAAGCTAGGGAAGTGCTGAGTAATCCTTGATGCACGAAGAATCTTCAACAGGACCAAGTTTGTAAACCAAATTCATAAGATCATCACAAGTTCGTAAGATCAGCACAAATTCGTAAGATTATCACAAATTCATAAGATCAGCACAAATTCGTAAGATTAGCACAAATTCGTAAACTTAGGGCTTTACTAATTTCATTCCAATAAATTCGTAAAATAGCCCCAAATTCGTAAAAATGCCAAAATCTTCAACTTCGTTTTTACACCAAAAAACATGATTCCAAATGATTTCTTTTGTGCAAACCTCTTCCAAATCACTTCAATATCAATAAAGTATGAAACTTTAACGTTGCAAATGAGATTTAAGGAAGTTCGTAAGATTTCCAACACTTTGTAAATGGGGAAAAAAACTCACTTTTTGATGTTTTTGATCCGTTCTTTTTGCCAAAACTCACGTATAATCACTAGAAATTCAATAAAAACAGCAATTTTGACACTAAAACACGTAAAAATCAAAACTTTTTGAATAAAAACTCATGTTTTAATTAAAAATCGCAACTTTTATGCGAAGTTTCAACAAAAAACGATTTCCACACACTCCTAAATCATTGTTAGGCGATTGATACCAATTATAGTACCTTAGATATCAACTCTATCACGTATATTAAGCTCGTATTAGGTGACTTGAGATAGATGAAGTATGCTTATGTAGAGAGAGAAAGTAGAGAAATGAAAGAGAGAATTCTATTAATAAAACACACACTTACACACTCAAGCACACTCTACAAATGAAATGAGATGAGATGTGATATTTATACTTGAAAGGAAATGCCTCATGGGATTTGCCATGGGCTTTCTAAAAGGCTTGCCAAATGGACATGGTGTACACTTTGTTTATAAGGCTAACATGATATACTAATGAATACCATGTCCATAGCCCAATAAACTTAATAAAAACATTATATAAGACACATTACAAATTTCTAATAAATGAGAATGACCATCACTTTTCTTTAATGCTAACACCTAAGGTTTTCATAAATAGTTTTAGCATATTTTTAGGAAAATTTGCACCTTACCAAAAATACCTAAAAACCTATATCATAATAAGAAGACCAAAATTAACAGCATGGAAAGAAAAACAAATCTAAGAAACCCTAGTTCTTGTAATTTGGACAACACCAATTAAGGTTTCTATGTTTGATCCCGGATACCCTCGTATCCTCATAAGGTCAACTCCGTTAGGGTTTAGAAAACCTTAATGGATCAATTTTAAGCAACACAAACATGCAAACCTTAACTTGATCACAAGATTGATTAAACCCTAGTTACCATAAAAACAAAAACCCCTAAAGCAAAAATTGACCCATAGCTAGCAAAACTGATTTTATCAAAATAAGCACTATAATTATGCATCATTTATCTCGTGCATTTTACTCATTTTCTATGATTTTATATAAGAATTATTACTTAATCATTTACTTGGTGATTCTTAGTAATTTTTTAGGAAAAAAAGAAAAGACACGAAAAACGGCGTTATTTGGAGCTAAAACGAAGAAAATAAAGAGTAATGTTGATCAGACATCCAATACGGTGTATCAATGCTAACTAGATACGCCATATCCCATACTTAGACGATTTCAAGACATTGTCTAACTTTGAAGAATACGACGTATCTATCTCTGGGCATACGCCGTATATTACAATTTGTCGTTTTGAAGAAATCCAAGACATTTAAAGAGTACAACGTATCCAAACTTAGAGATACGTCATATATGAGCCTCGGCAATTGATGACACCGTGACGGGATTACGTGCAAGATGATGATTAGCTATTTTTCTAGAATATTTTATGAGTGGAGCCCACATGTTATAGCTTTAATACGTCGTATTCACCTCAGTGATTACGCCGTATGGGGCCATTTTCCAGAATCGATAAATAGAAACCCTAAGTTCGACTTAGGTTGTCATTCTCACCACTGAAGTTAGTTTTTTGATGATTTCTAGAAGCAAGGAAGGCCAGAAAACACCACCATTACCCAGGAGAACATCTCCTATCATTATTAAATTATTTAATCATTCGGTTTGCGTATCATTTTCAATATGAATTCTATTCGTATGACTTTGATTATTACTTTGAGTGTTGCTACGGAGATTACGGGCTAACATCCTTTGGTGTTAGCCAAGTTTAGGATTATCGTGTTTGTTTGATTCGTTTACATTGGTTTTTGCATTTTTGTTGGATATTTTATATGTTTATCGTGCTTGATTCGTTTATTTACTTGCTTGAAGTATGTCTTCTATTGTCTAAATTATAGATTACTTGATTTATTTATGTGATTTATAATCCGTATCATAATGGTGGGTATAGGTGATATAATGTTCGCATATGGTTGCCATTAGGACTAGTGGTGGACCAAACCCCAGGTTAGATGAATAATGATTAAGTTAAGTAAGTTAGCGCGAGATCTCTTATAGATGATCATTCGCTGGAGATTAGGTAGTCTTACTTCTATTAGACTACTAAGATAGATTATATAAGATAGTTGAAAAACTTTATGTATGCTTGAGACTTATTAACGTTGTGACCATCAGGTTAAGGGTAGATATGCATAAACTAAGTAACTATGACCATTTGGCTTAGTTTACGATTGATAAGAAATGCTTTCATAGGGTTAGATTCCACTCTAGCTTAGTCTTCATTTCCTGATTCACCAAAAAAAGTAGCACTAGATCATTGCACTTGTAGATGAGTCATTAAGACATGATATGATGAACTTGGTTAGCATGTTCTTCTACCATCGACCACAACCTTATATTTAATTATGTTGCTTTTAGTTTAATTATAGTTTAGTTATTAAAATCAAGCCAATCTCTCGGATTGAACCCCCTGCGTATTTAGGTTAGATAATTAGAATACCATTAGGTTTTACTTAAGTAATCTCACTCCTTATGAACGACCCATACTTACCATCACTAGCTACAACTAGTCGGGTACACCGCATGTTAGTGTTAATCTATAGGTTAGTTCAGCATTATGAATATAAGACTAGATTATACCACATCAATAACCAAAATCAAGATTTGAATTTTGTGACAATATTAGCCATTACTATAAACCCTAACTAGGTTATATATAATTAGAATGGCTCTGATACCACGTAAGGATTTGATGGTCATCAATGAGGAGATCGGCCAAGTCCTTGGCTTCTTCAATCGTCGTCACATTCGGCCGTCACTTCACCGGAAGAGCTCGAAGAAACTTCATCACATGGTTCTTGTTCAAATAGTGTTAGGTCACCCTAATAGTATAAACACAAGTATAAGAAAGATAGAGATGAGGGAAAGAGAGATAGAATAGTCGATCACTTCATAAGAGAGAATAACAAAAGTTTGCTTGCATATATGAAATAATCAACAAGATAAAGTGTATGTTTACAATAGTATATATAGGATACCAAGGCTAGGGCAACACCTTTGGTGTGTTTCTAGAACGAATAAGCTAAAAGGCACATCCCATGGGCCTTCTACATTGGGCCGGCCATAATACGAACATAAAGACCATTTAAACTTAGCAACCTATTACATAAATGAATGACCAAGACTTGATATTAATTAAATGTACTCCCAACAATCTCCCCCAAAGGGTTGGTCATCAAAGGTTGTTTGACGTCTTCTTTGCTTCTTTGGCTTTGATGTCATTCGTATCTTTGTTCTTTGTTCTTGTTATGTGTAATATGATAATGTTGTGGTCTGCCTTTCATCAACATCTTAGTCTCTGGTGTCTTTACATCTTTTCCACCATGCTCATACTTCTTTTGACTTTGATCTTTATACTTCAAGTGATTCTTATTCTTTAGCTTTAATCTTTGACTTTTGAACGTTTGCTTCGATCTTTGATGAGAATTGTCTTTGAACTTTGAATGAATTTCTAATGTAGGTATGAGCATGTGGAGAAGGAATGTAGTTGATGATAATGGTGGTAGTGGAACTCCTGATATCCGTAAGTACCTGCATGAAAACAGTTAGCAATAAAGCATCCGGCACTTACAGGTTCAGACTTCGAGATCGTTAATAACATAGTGTGAAAACTTTATCTAATCCTTGCCAAGGCCGTTCCTGAATCAGATGCCCCCAAGAGGGCTTACACAGATACACCAAAGTGTATCAACGATTCAGGTAAGCCACTGAAGTATACCGAAGTATCACTCCACGACTGTAGACCATTTGAAACCACCGCGAACACTAAGTGTAACCCACAAGGGATTACCGAAGTGACCTATGGTCAGGGCTGTTTGATGTTGACCCTGGAAGGAATTTCCATTCAATCACTGAGAATCACAATTGTAAGTTCCCTCATAAATGTTCTTGGCAGATTGCTAGGATCTGCGTAGGACTCTTGTTATTTACAACTGGTTTCCTTAATGTTGAACAACCAGTGTAGAAATATTAAGTATTCCTAAGAGATCTTTTGTTGAATCTCATGGCTCTAAACTTGGTTAAGTGCGTGCTGGTTTAAGTAGTCGGAGGCATGGAGCAGATTGCCTCCTTTTTAATATCAACACATTTCGGAATGAAAGGTCGACAGATTAAGCAGGGTTCTCCGTGAGAAATGAAACAAGTATCTTTTGAGAGATACTTGAGTGGTTAGAAGGTTAAGTGCAGTGCGTCACTGGGTCCATGACGTCTTTGTCTTCAATACCGGTGTTACCTTAGTAACTACCAGTAGCATATGAATTGAACCCGGTTTCTGCCCTAAGGTTGAACATTTGGAGGGCTATTTCTTTTCACCCTTTTTTCATAACTTCTCTTTTTAATTCTTCAACCACTTCTTTCTCCTTTCATTTCTTTTCTCCATTTTTTTCAATCATACCTAAGGACTTCTAGTACTAAACTATTGGTATTGTGCATGGGTAGATCCCTCCGGTTCTGGCGGATCATAGGACATATTTCCTAACATTAGTCACCTTGTAACTCCATAACTATCCTATGTTGCCATAAACCATTCATTTGAAAATATCTCAAAGTGTTTATGATTATAAAACATATTTTGTTAATACCTTGAGAGTTTTGCTTTTTCTGAAATACTCCCCCTTCACATGTGCTCATAAGTTTTTAAGATAAATTTGCACATGTTGGGTGGAGTTTGCACTTTTGAATTGATTGATTTTCAATGAACATGACCGATTCGAGACACGCTTACATCACTAGTTAGACTAGCTTGAAATTATTACCCGACCTGGTCACATTCAAAGAAAATCTCTCAAAATGGTACACTCTACTCAGACAAGTCCTATTCGAGACACGCTTACATCACTGGTTAGACCAGCTTGAAATTATTACCTGTCCAGGACAAGTCCTTTCGATTAATGAAAGTTAAGTTTTGTCAATTCTTGGGTAAAATCTGAGTCGAGCTCATGCGATATTCCATATTTCACACACATATTTTAATCACATTTTTCTTTCTCCCCCTCAAAAATATCATATTGATGTTGTTTTTGGAAAACATTTTGATTAAAATATGCTTTTTGAGGTTTGTGGGAAGAATCCAACAAGAACTTTATATTTTGAACAAAGATGATTTCAAGTACTCCCCCTCAACAAGTGAAATCACTTTTTTTGAGGTTTTAACCACTAGAGGGAATACTTGTTCTTTTGAGCAAAATTTTGAAAAACTCAAAATTTGATTAATTCTTCTCAAAAGTAAGAAGCTTTCGCTTCTTATATTAGGATTGAGGTACTGAAGCGTACCTTAGGGTCCTTTCTTAACAAAGTGCGGGTTGTGCATTGTTATATATGCACAAGCCATAATGTTTCACTAGCAAATATAATCATAAGAATACCCAAATCTTACATCAATCAACGTTTCTGAAGATCGTGAAAACTGGATCAGGTCTTTGCAAGTTTCTGATAGGAAATAATGGTCTGCCTCCAACATAACTTTCCAGTCTCCGCATCTGATCTCTGAGTACAAGCCTCTTCTCAATCTTCTGAATGAATTGACGAACTTCTCGCATTTGAATAGTTGTCCACCTGCTTGTCTTATACAACTCCCGATCGCTTAACCGAATGACTAATCCGTCTCGAACCTTCTTGAGTGTGTGGTCGCAGAACTTGTGAACTTCTTTGTATCCCATGAAACAGTTGATGCTATGATCACTTTTGTAGACAAAACCAAAGGTTGGGTCCTTTTTCAGGGTATACTGAGGTTCTTTGTTGATCTCTGGAAGGTGTAGAAGTGGTGCGGTTAAGTTTAGCTTCCTTTGATAGCTCTCGACCCCAAGTTGCAAGTCTTCAATGCATTCCTAAATGATATTTCTTCTGATGTAGTAGAGCAATGAAGTGCTGAATTCGTACATGAGATCAGTTGAGAAATGATGCATCTTCCCTTGAACTTTGTTGAGATACATATCTTCAAGATCGTTAAGGTTCAAATCAGGGAAGTCTGCTTCTGAGAATGAGTAAATCTTTTGATCTTGTCTTCTAACCCTAATTTTATGTAGAAAGGTATAATCATACCTCTTTTCTGCTTCAATGCAAAACCACACCAATTATTCTGAGATAGCTCATCACCGGAGTTGGAGACTTTTTCGTAAGTTTGCTTTTGTACAAGGTTCTCCTTTTCTCATTCCAATAGTATATTCCCAGATGCGAATCTTGATCGTACATCACTCTGTTTGTAATGAAGAGTCTTTTTGCTGTTTCTTCGATGGCTGGTTGTGGATAACTTGCAGTAGGAATCAAGGTTATTGACGTTGCATACTTAGGTTGACACTTGTTTTCGTGAACAAGAAGTTCCAGATCGTTGTTGAAGAAGAATCTGTATGGAATTGCAGGTTGATCAGAAGTTCCAATAACTGGTAGAGGCTTTGTCCAATCCGTAATGCATGGTTGTTTGTGTTGAGAAGTATTGTCAATCACATACGTGTCCGGATTTGTCCAGCTGATATCATTCGACATTGCACGTGCAATGTTTTCCAAGTGATATTCGAGCTCAGCTGCACTTAAGGATCGATCTTTCAGCAAGTTGAATGCATCATTCTTTATGCAACGAAGTTCTCCTTTTGTAAGCTTCTTGATTCGTTGATCAAGTTTGAGTTTTTCTGTGAACTCAAGTGTACGTCCTTCGATCATGGAGTCATCGTCGACATAGGGTTGAGCACTGACGAGTTTATCAAACCACTCGTTCCCTTCAGTCGTGTCTTCGTCAAGCCATGAGATAACCGTTGTCTTTTTGCTCGTTGACTTCTTTCCTTGCTTAGACATTTTTGCTTTCGACTTTGGTGGAGAGTCTAGTTGATCTTGCTGTTGTTGAAACTTAACGTCTTTAGTTAACTCAAAATGATGTTCCATTGCTGTTGGCCCGGAGCTAGAAGCATTCGGCGGTTGGTTGGCTGTTGTTATGGTTGCTGACGGTTTGACAGGTTCTTGATGTTGAGAAGAAGAGCCACCGACATTCTTTGGTTTCTTAGCTTGTGAGTTCGGGTTAGGGTCTTCATCTTCTCTTGGCCGTTTTCCTTTGTCAGCATCAACTTTGCATGACTCCTTTGAGATATTGGCCTGGATAGCATCAGAAATTGAAATTTGTTCAGGAGTTGGTGATGTAAGACTTGTCAATCTTTCAAACAATTGAATCTGAAGCACTTCAAGTGTTGGTTCCTTTGGCATTGATGGTTTGGTTAGTAGGAAAAGCGGAACTGTAGCAACAATGTTTTTTAGAAGACCTTCGATGTTTGGTTCAAGCTATTCTTTGACTTTCTTTGATGTGATTCTAGGCAAGTACTTTTTCAAGTATTCTTTAGTGTTGCCCTTGATCGCAGTAAACATCTTATCCTGAATGTCATCGGAAAGGAATTCACCAACTCTAGCTTTTGTGCTTTGGAGCTCGTTCACTTGTCCAGCAAGACCGGCGACCATATTTGTTAATGTTTCAATCTGGTCAAGAAGCTTGTTATTTTTCTTTGCTCTTGCAAGCTTCACGACTTGTTTCACCTTTATCGATGCTTGAGAGACCAACAGATTGATGGGTTTCTTGATGGATTTGCTTGTTGATGTTGTTTATGTTGGTGGTGGTGAAGAATGTGTTGATTATTCAGGAATGATAGACGGATCCTTGTTAACATTTGTGTCTATGTCTTTTGGAGGAGAGTGTGGAGTTGTGGTTGGAGGTGTTTGAATATAGTTGTCGGCTTCCTTTTCATCAGCAATTTTCCTAGCCAACCTTTCTTCCTCCTCCTTTTGTTTTAGCCTCATTTCTTCTTCCTCCTTTGCCTTCTTTTCCAACTCCAATTCTTCAGCGGCTTTTCTTATTACTTCATCATCAATAATCACATTCTCCGTGTTATCATCATCATTAATGTCAAAGTCTTCAATTTTTTCTTCCTGATGGACCTCCTTCATGATGAGATTTCCTTCTTCATACCGTTCCTCGTCATTACCGGGTTGATTAACCGGATCTGATCGAGGTTGGGTGACTCCTTCTGCACTTCCAGACCTACCGGGTTGATTATCCGGATTAATGAGGGTCTGATCTTTACCAAAATCTTTATCAATTTCTTCATCCAATTTCATCTATTCATCAAGTATTTTCTTCCTTCTCCTCTCTTCATCAGCTTTAAGTGATACAAGACTTTCGTCCTGAGCAATCTTGG
This sequence comes from Artemisia tridentata subsp. tridentata, assembly GCA_021014915.2. Classification (NCBI taxonomy): domain Eukaryota; kingdom Viridiplantae; phylum Streptophyta; class Magnoliopsida; order Asterales; family Asteraceae; genus Artemisia; species Artemisia tridentata. Next base: position 206,112,455 of record CP139506.1, on the reverse strand, counting down.
TAGTAATTTCTTCTTTGTAGATTATTGGTTCTTCATTGCTTTCCATTTCAGAACCAGATTCCTCTTCTTCCATAATCTGTTCATTTTCAGGCTCACGCTTAGCAATTTTGACAGGTACTCTCCTCTTGGTGTATTTAGGAGGACCTGGTTTTATTTTCTTTGAGGTGATGGATGTGCTTCCTGTCTTACTACCACCTTTTGCTCGAGTCTTTGCTGGAGTAGGTTCATCATCATACTTGCTAAATCCGACATACCCTTCCCTGAATGCTTTATCATACTTAAGGTATGCTTGCGTATTCTTGATCTTGTATGTAAGAAGAGAGTCAAGAAGTCTCATCCCTTGTTTGCGAGTGCTTCCTTTTGGGATATAGACTTGATTGACTATTTTGTCCATTGCATATAGATGCTTTTCTGGATCTTTTAGACGTCGAGGAATGTCTTCATTGTCATCAAGGAGATGGTACATGAGTAACTTGGTGTATCTGACAAAAGGGATTTTGGTGAATGGTTTTAAGTAATGACTCTGAATCTGAAAGACTATGTCATCCCAGATAAGTTGAGTGTAATCGATTTGTTTCTGATTCACTATTCCCCAAAAGATTTGCAAGTGAGAAAGACGAGGATTTTCATGACCGCTGTCTCTTCCGGAGACTGATCTAGCCAAGATGTAGTAAATGGTTCTCCACGGTTGGGGAATGAGCTTGGCTTCGACCTTGGAGAATGATTTCAGTGGCTTGTTTGGTTGTACATCATACCAATCTCTAAAAGGAAGTTGAGAACGGCTTCTTCTGATGGAGTAGGATGAAACTTCTTGGTTGGTGCAGGAGCTTCCGGCAGAAGTAAGGTTTTACGAAGATAATTGACATCAACAGTGACTTCTTTTCTGTCCAGTGTGCAGGTGAATGAGTCTTCTCCCATATCTAACTTGATTGTGTGCCACATCTGGTGAATGTAGAACTCAGGAATGGATGCAGACTTATCCAGCATGCTCTCTTCTTACATACTTAAGGTATGCTTGGTGAATGTAGAACTCAGCAATTGCTATTTGACATGATGGTTCAGCATACTTGATTTGGTGAAATTCTACACGTGCGTTGTTCTTGCCAATTTCCACGTCATAGTCTTGTGGAAAGGTGTTTTCTTTTGTGAGCATGGGAAGTGGTTGTTGAGCAGCCAGCAGTGAATTCTGAAACATCAATCAAAGACACAAATATGCAGGATGCATGAAAGTTAGGATATTGTTAAAGTTATGATCATTCTTGTGTCCATTTTTTTACATCATTGATTTAGCATGTTTAATGGTTATTAACTTTGCAAAATGACATGCATTATGTGACAGATTCAATAGTGATGACTCTTATGCAATTTCGATAACATTAAACTTTATTCAAATTTTGACATACTTAAATTCAATTGAGACAATGTTAATGAATTGCGACGGATTTATATAGTTGTGACAATTTTGGCCAATTCCGATGAATTTTGAATTCCGACAGGTTTTGTTCAATTGCGATGTAAACTTTTTGAATTGAGATAACTTTGTCCAATTGCGATAAAATATTGAATTTCGGAAAATTTGAAGCAATTCCGACAAGGTTATCCAATTCCGATGGATTTTGAATTTTGACGAAATTTGTGCTATTGCGAAGAAGTTTTTTTAATTGTAATAAAATATGTCCAATTGTGATGAAAAATTTGAATTTCGATAAATTTTGTGCAATTGCGACAAAGTTATGCAATTCTGATGGTTTTTGCAATTTCGACAATTTCTTATACAAGAAATTTTGATGATTACTGTAGACGTACTTTGTAAATCTTTATCGAAATTGGTTTCCTGTCCAAATTAGATCAAACCTGAAGTTATAACATGATCTTTAAGCTCATTTAAACATATCCAAAAACAATTTATCTAATTTGAGATCAACCATTTACAATTTCGATGAACCATCATTTCAATCTTGTCAAAATTCAAGTTAATTGATTTGATGTTTATGTGAATGATTCCCTTAGGTTCCTATGATGATTCTAAGCTCAATGGTCTGAATTTTAACAATTTTTAGCCATGAATCAATAAGATTGAACCTGGTCAAGTTCTTCATAAACCTTACACATCGAAATTGATTCAAACACGTTTCTGGGTATGATTCGATGATCAAATCATGTCATACAACACATTAGAACACTATCCCACCCAATTAATTAGGCCAAAATATGCACAAATGATTTCGCCCAAATCATACAAATAAACCCTAAATTTAAGAATCATCAATTAGAGTTTCTGGTTACGATTGGGTTATATAAACATGTTAATAACTTGATTAGGAACAAAACCCACCATATAAATCAAACTCAAATACTCAAAATCAGTTCTACCCAAATCGACTAAACCCTAAACCTATTTCATTCGATTTAGAAAAATTTAGCCGTTGGATCTTTGTGAAATCAAAAACCATCTCTTATATTTGTATGATAAACATGATTCCACTTACAGATTATTGAAAACACGAACGGATTTGAAGATTTGATGTGGGTCGTTGATCTTGTTTGGTGAGTAGTAAATGTGAAAGTAAATGCAAAGTTCAGGTGCAGTAAATGCACTGTGATTTTTGTTTTTGTTAAAAAATTATAGTTTCAAACTTGTCACATTTAGACCTTTAACATACGCTTTTGCACAGTTAGTCCAATTCACACAAAAATAAAACACTTAGTTATTAATTTGGCAAGAACAATTTTAATACACCCCCTTGACTGAGGAATATGAGAAAACATTTTACGAACAAGGAGGGTATCACAGGAATAATTTTACCAACACATATTAAAACAACATCTTTTTGGAAATATGCAAGTAAAAATTTTAAGGAAAATATTAAAATTTGAATTTCATACTCCCTCTCAACACTTGTTCGGAAAGAATGGTAAATTTGTTTTAAAGAACAAAATGTTGATGGAAATTTTGTACTTGCATTTTTTTTATCAAAAATAAAAAAATGAAAAATCTTTTTGTGTTTTTGATTAAGTTATTTACAAAAAAAGGTTTTGGTGTTTGACTTTCTTAGTTGTGTTTAAGAAAGTTTGTCAAATCATCTGAGTCAAACACCGCATACCAATTTGGTGAACTAATTCCACAAATCTTGCATGGGGTAAGGCTTTGGTGAATAAGTTCGCTAATTAATTGGTATTCAGTACCCACAAAGTATAATTCAATTGTACCCTTTTCAACATGCTCTTTGATGAAATGATATCGAAGTGCGATATGTTTGACTTCGAATGTTGAACCGTGTTGCATGAGATGGCAATGGCACTCTTGGTGTCGCAGTACATGAGAATCTTATTGAAAATGTAACCGTAGTCCATCAACTGTGATCGCATCCAAATGACTTGAGCACAGCATGCTGACATGGCTACATATTCTGATTCTGTAGATGACAATGAAGTGCAATCCCACTTCTTTGACTGCCAAGATACAAGTTTGTCTCCTAGAAACTACACTCCCCCAGATGTACTTTTGCGTGTGTCTAAACATCCTGCATGATCAACATCTGAAAAAGCTATTAGTTCAAAACCAGAATCCTTAGGATACCAGATCCCCAAATGGATGGTTCCCTTTATGTATCGAATGATTCTTTTAACCTTAGAGAGGTGTCTTTCAGTTGGTCGTGACTGATAACGGGAGCATATGTATATAACAAAAACTATATCTGGTCTACTGACTGTTAGATACATGAGGGACCCAATCATACTACGGTATTTTGTAGGGTCAACAGGTGTACCATGTAAATCAGCATCCAGCTTTGGGGATGATGCAGACATAGGTGTGTTATAAGTATCACAACTTGTCATGCCATGTTTCTTTAAAATCTCAAGAGCATACTTGGACTGACTTAGAAAAATTCCACGGGGTGATTGATGAACTTGGAGTCCTAAGAAGAACGTAAGTTCACCCATCATGGAAATTTTAAAATTTTGTTTCATTAATCTTGCAAAAGCATTTGAATATTTTTTGTTTGTTGACGCAAAAATAATGTCATCGACATAGATTTGAACAATTAAAATGACCTCCCCGTGTTTTTGAATAGACAAAGTTGGATCCACTGAACCGTTAGTAAAATGATTGGCAAGCAAGAAAGCAGTTAGTTTATCGTACCATGCCCTTGGGGCTTGTTTAAGTCCGTAAAGGGCCTTCTTGAGTCTGTACACATGATTGGGATGCTCTGGATCGACGAATCATTCTGGTTGACTAACATACACTTCCTCACATAATTGACCGTTCAGAAATGCCATTTTCACATCCATTTGATAAACAACCAAATTCTTGTGTGCAGCTTATGCAAGAAAGATACGGACAGCCTCAAGCCTAGCAACTGGAGCAAAGGACTCTTCAAAATGAATTCCTTCTTGCTGAGTAAATCCTTTAGCTACCAGACGCGATTTGTTACGAATCACTGTGCCTTCTGCATCTAACTTGTTTTTCCAAATCCATTTCAGTCCGATGACATAGACCCCATCTGGTCTTTCAACTAACTCCCACACTTCTAGTCGTTTGAATTGGTCGAGTTCTTCTTGCATTGACTCAATCCAGTTGTCGTATGTTAGTGCATCTTTAATGTTTTTGGGTTCATCTTGACAAACTATGAGTGCATAGATGCAGTTTTTAGCATCGGTGTGGATGATTCTACAATATCAGGAGTGGTTGGAGTCGGTGCAAATGGATTAAAGAACGCATTTGGGTCATAATCTGCAGGTTCTGGTACTGGATGTTGTTGAAGATCTTCAGCTGCATTGTCAGTGTTGGAAGCGGTTTGTTCTGCTGTTGATGGATATTCAATTGGAGGTGCAACTGTAGCAACTGTTGTTGTAGTAGCAAGTGTATCAGGTATTGGATTATTATCAGGTTGTGCAGCAAAAATTGGTGATACATCTAGTGCATGACATGCAAAAGAATCATTAAATAATGGAGCAAACAGTGTTTCCAATTCTTTACGGTTAAGTGAAAGAGGTGCAGCTGATTGATCTGGAAAATTTAGACGGTTGGTTGCGGGTCCTAAGCTGTTTTGCTAAGAAGCCATTTCTGTAAACTCATCGAAATTAGCGTGAATAATCTCCTGAATTTCTCTAGTACGACGATTCCAGATTCAAAAACCTTTGGATTCTCACAATATCCAATGAAGATACCAATGTCAGCTTTTGCTTTGAGTTTTCAAAAATCATCACGATCATTATTTGGATAGAAAAGAGCACTAAATACATGAAAGTATTGAATATTCGGTTTGCGGTTGTGAACAATCTCATAAGGAGTTTTGTGATTCCGTTTGGTGATCATACAACGGTTTTGGGTATAACATGCAGTTGATACAGCTTCTGGCCATAAGTAATCTGGTAATTGAGCATTGATTTGCATCATTCTTGCAGCTTCCACTAACGTCCTGTTGCGTCTTTCGGTAACCCCATTTTGTTATGGACTTCTTGCTATGGATGTTTGATGTTCAATTCCCACTGTCTCAAAATAAGATAGAAGAGTTTGATTTTTGAATTCAGTTCCATTGTTTGTTCTAACTTTTCTGACCGTATTACGAAGCTGAACTTGAATTTTTGTGAGAAAGGTGATGATCATTGAAGGAGCTTGATCTTTGCTTCGGAGAAAATAGACCCAAGTCCATGTGGAGTAGTCATCGACAATTACAAGAATGTAGCGTTTACTGTTTATCGTTTGAACACGCATAGGGCCACACAAATCCACATGAAGTAGTTGAAGAACGTGATCTGTGATAGAACTTATGTACGCCATCATCAAATAAGTTCTTGGATCGTTTTGAGCCTTAGGGTTCAACAATAACAATTAACAAATATGCAGCGGAATAAAACAAAACAATTGTTATTGACACAAAGTTTTTCTTCATTATCACAACCAGCCTCAGTATAACACGGTTACTCAACAGTAACAGGGATCAAGAGATCCTTGAGGCTACGAACAAACTTGTTTAGGCGTTTATAAGATCACGCCTAAACACACACACCCCTCTTTAGCTAGACGTCTACATTGGAAGACTTATGTAAACTACGTACCCTGCCTCTCTTTATATAATAGAGAGTGCTAGGGTTTACAAAGAGATAAGACTAAATAATATAAAATCGTTTCTACATAATAAGTTATTTCCTGTATCTTTAATCATTGTAGCTTTCTCTCTTTGTCATATTAAGTCCCTCTTGTTTCATTCTTGGTTGTTTTGTCTCATCAAATTAATAAACCCAACAATCTTCCCCTATTTGATGATGACAAAACAAACACCGTCTTGTACGAACTTCCCTAGACGAAGTAGCAGAAGTTGAGATAATTAAATCTCACCCACGAATGAAACAAATCTTGTCTTCCCCTTAAGCCATGCCATGCCATCACAATATTTCTTCCCCTTTTTGTTATCAACAAATAGAGAATGAATAAACCGTAGAAACTTCCCCTCGAGTGATGCATGTACATAAAATGATTCTTCAAATCAGTAGGCTGTATATATTGTTGAAGAAAAATATCATTATCAATTTGATGTTGAAGTAGAAGAAACCAACCTTGTGTCCTATGCCTTGTACTAAATACGACTTCGAACGTATACTTAACGTATAGGGAGACCGCAATCTCTTGACAACAACCACTGAGCACAATAACGTAACTCCTTCAAGTGTTTTGTCAATTCGAGTCACTTGAACGAACAAACAAGTTACCTCACCTGAAAGGTATGCTAAGACACAACCTTGATAAATTCAACCGCATCATCAAACAAATAATAAATAATCCTCTCCTCCAATAAGAAAATTAATGCGAGCCTTTAAATCTTTAACGAACAAATAAACAAACTCCTTCGTGTGTGTGAACTTCCCCTGTGTGTGTGTAAACCAATAACCATACTTACTTCCCCTCACTGCTCGTAAATAATGCAAGTATCAATCGTGTAAACCCAGCAATAACGTAACAGCAGAGAGTAAGTCCAACAGCAGAGTCAATATGCGTAGCAGCAGAGTCAATTCACATCGAACAGCAGAGTCATATAACAAACAGCAGAGTTATATAACAATCAGCAGAGTGAAATAACTTAGCAGCAGAGTGTATATCAGACGTAGCAGCAGAGTAATAAGCATAACAGCAGCATAATGAATACAGTACCCACGTGCAAATCATCAAAGTTGACCGCCTACTCCAAAGCTGCTTCCTTGACCCATCAATCGAATATCGTCATTGCTTGCACGTGCAAATAATAAACAATTCTGCTCTTGCACAAGACGACACAGCAATGTAATTCGCAGCAAGTGAATAAATTAATTATAGCTCCAATTCTCCAAACACATAAATCTTCCACCAAATTAATACGACAAGAAATATAATCACATAAGCCACTTTGTCGCCAAGTAAATAATTTATCACTCCATCAAGAATAAGACCCTCCAATCAATTTAGTATTCATCAATTGTGAATCAGTACCTTGACCTTTAATAAAACAAATCGATACTCAAACAAATCCACGTGCACTGAATAATGTTACCGACCAATTCTTACTTGCACTATTCGATCAGACCCACAATCAGTTATAATATTAATAATTCGACCAATTAAATAACTTGCGTCCAATCACAATCGAATCTTCACCGTGATCATTAATTCTTATTAGAATCAGTATCAAATATAGAACACATATGATACGATACCCTTTATAGAAAATAACGATTACCTTAAAAAAAACTTTTACCGATCTGCTTCTGTCCACCTTTTTCTTTATAAACACGACATCAAGAAACTTTGTGAATCCCTAGGTAACGAGCTCCCCAAGCTCTGATACCACCTGATAGAACTTATGTACGCCATCATCAAATAAGTTCTTGGATCGTTTTGAGCCTTAGGGTTCAACAATAACAATTAACAAATATGCAGCGGAATAAAACAAAACAATTGTTATTGACACAAAGTTTTTCTTCATTATCACAACCAGCCTCAGTATAACACGGTTACTCAACAGTAACAGGGATCAAGAGATCCTTGTGGCTACGAACAAACTTGTTTAGGCATTTATAAGATCACGCCTAAACACACACACACACACCCTTTAGCTAGACGTCTACATTGGAAGACTTATGTAAACTACGTACCCTGCCTCTCTTTATATAATAGAGAGTGCTAGGGTTTACAAAGAGATAAGACTAAATAATATAAAATCGTTTCTACATAATAAGTTATTTCCTGTATCTTTAATCATTGTAGCTTTCTCTCTTTGTCATATTAAGTCCCTCTTGTTTCATTCTTGGTTGTTTTGTCTCATCAAATTAATAAACCCAACAATCTGTACTGTGTTCTGTTTTTGAAGGGAAATGTGCACGAGTACTTTTTCCTTGTTCACAAGCTGGACACAAGTGATCTTTTGAATATCGAAACCATGGAAGACCATCGACTTGTTTGTGACGTGCAAGTTCAGTCATGGTTTTGAAATTCAGATGAGACAGTCGTTTGTGTCATAACCATGATTTTGTCGAATGTGCTTTGGAGAGCAGACATATAGGAGAAGAAGCAATCATATCAGACATTGAGATGGTATAAAGAGTAGTTCCACGAGTGCCCGACATTAGATCATTTCCTTGGAAGTCACGAACGAAACAAGTTTTCTCCCAAAATGCTACTTCCAAATCCCCATCACAAAATTGACCGACGGAGAAAAGGTTGTGACCAAGGCCTTCGACATAATAGACACGACTAATTTCGATGTTGTCATTGACGTAATCTCCATAGCCCATGATAGCAGCGAAATGATCATTCCTGAATCTGACAGTGCCGATGAACTTTGCAACACATTTTCCTAACAGTTTGAGATTGCCTGTCATATGTCGGGTACAACTGCTATCAACAATCCATAGAACAATTTGTACCACCTGCATTACACGAAGACGACGAAGATGGACTGATGGTAACGGTAGAACCCAGAGAATTTGTGGGTTCCGTTGGGTTAGTAACACATTTATTAATAACTTTAGGTAGCCATGTAAAACTAGGTTTCCTTTGTAACCAACGTTGCCATGTCCAACTAGTTTTAGCTTTCTTCTTAGTGAATTCGCTAGGTGATTGCACTATCTTAGGATTTGTCTTCGCAACTATGGGAGTAACTAAGGCATTTTTAGAAACTACACTTGGCGGTTTTCCTAGCACAGACTTAAAAGCAATAGTGGGCCTAGAGGGAATGCCAGATGTACGTTTCTTGTTACGAGTTAAAAGAGATTTTGCAACACATTTCTTATGATCACCAGATAACATACTTTTACGATAAAACACACAAGATGCATTAATATTCAAAAAATTCAAAGGTTTAGCATTCGTTACACTGATAGTACGATTACAATTTGCCAAATTAGAATCTAAATCAGATGCAACATGAGTTTTATTCAAATTCCTAAGTTGATCTTCTACTTCTGGTGCTTCTAGTTTTCTGATTCTACGTTGCCAGATCCAATTCTTCTGTTTGTTGCTCTTACGCTTTGATCTGCTAACGCTAGTAGTGGGGACTATTCCTGTAGAAGTTGAAGGATTCAAATTAGTATTCTGAGGAGATGTTTCCCTAGGTGTTGTTTCCATTTTGTATATTCCTGGTGCAATCACATTTGTGTTAACAAACTTTTCTTTTTCTAGTAACTTTATTTTCTCTTTAAGTTCAATGATGATGTGATTCTTTTGTTGAATTTTTGAATCGAGTTCTCTATTTAAGCACAATGATGATGTGCAAAGTAAACTTTCAATAGAAAAGTGGAAACTTTTGTCTCAGAGTTACGTTCAATTGCTTGTTCTAAAAGGTTGATGTCTTCCATAAACGTATCAAAGTATCTAAGTACAAGACATCGTTTAGGTAATGGTGTAATTACGCCAGAAGTTGGTAAAGGACCATTTATTTGTGCCACTGGTTTAACAAGACCAACATTAGAAGAAGATTCATGAATTTGCATTACAAACCATGGTTGTTCTGTTTTATCATTTTGAGGAACGAAGGTGTCAGAAATATGAGGCACTTTTGAATAATCAAATGGTTTATTGAACTTAACATTTCTCATTTTTTATCGACTCTCTTCGTCCTTTTCCTGTTCTTCCTCACAGTTACATACAACAACACGCATAATAGAATCATCAAAGAGCTGGTCTGCACTATACAATTTTGGGTTTTCCTTGAGTGCTTTATGTAGAAAACGTGGTTTTTCATCACCAATAGAAAAATCATAACCTTGGGGATTTTGCTTTAAAGTAGACTTTTGAATTGTTGTTACAGACTCACCCGTTTTATAAACAACTTTTTGAAACTCTTTTAATTTACTTTCCAAATCTACAATTTCATCATGATAAGAATCAGTTCGTTTCCTAGACACTTGTTTATGTTCAAAAAAACTAGCTTGACAAGTTGAAAACTTTGTTTTTGTTTTGGAAAGTTCAGAATTGAGGTGTTCAACCTGTTGTTTAAATTCTAATTTTTCTTGTTCCATTTGAAAAACCAAGTTATGTTTGGAAGTTACTAATTCTCGTATCTGATGTTATAAATCTTGTTCTTTGACATAGGCTTTTTGAAATGCAGCTTCAAAACCTTGTTCACGTTTTTCTTTTGTTTCAAAATTTGTGAGTTGTATTTTACAGCACTCAAGGTCCGCATTTAATGATGCAATTTTTGCTTTTAATGTTCTGTTGATTTCATTGCATTTTTCAATCTGAGATTTTTGTGAGTCCAATTGGTATTTGGTGGTCAATAGTAAGGTCATGAGTTCTGGATCTGGACCGAGCGAAGGTTTATTTTGTTCAATTTGATCATTGTTATCATCATCAATTGTAACAACTGGGTTAATTTGATCATCATCAAATGTAACAATTGTGTTCATTTGTTCATCTTCTTGAGGAGATAATAATGAGTCATTTTGAACAACTTGCTCCTCATCTGATGCAGATGCTGATGGTGATGCAATTTCATGTATTAGACATGTTGTTGTATCAGGTACCTGAGACAGACCATCAGTATCATACATTGGGCCAGTGTCACTTATGTGAAGTTCCTGCATGTTTCCCATTAGCATCACAACTGCATTTTCTTCCAAATCCTCTATGTCATCATCTGAATATGCATTTTCCATGAAGCTGTTTTATTTGTGAGTGAGAGTGCCCCCAGATTCATCCTTTAGAGCTAGAAGTAGTGCCTCCTTATGAAACTCACTGCCTCTGACTCTAGGTTTGGGACATGCATTAGCCAGATGACCTTTCCCATTGTAGTTATAGCACTTAACCATAGTATTCCTAGTCCCTGTATTCCCAGTTTCAACAAGTTCAACCCTTTTCTAAGGAGCACCTGCATTGTTCCTACTTCCACTAGCTGCATTAAACCGTTTTCCATTTCCTGAATTTCCCATATAACCTCTAGATCCAGTTCTTCTATAAGTAAGATTTTGTATTTCAACACGTCCATCTTGTACAACAGCTTGATTCCTTGTGTTAGATGAAGTGCGAAGACGATTGTTGGATTTGTTAGAAAATTTGCTAAAAGCACGAGCAATGAGTGCAAATCCTTCATTCAAAGAGTTGAATGCATCGTCTTCGTCATTCTTTGTATTTGTGTAGAACATGGTGTCAGTGTTGTCATAGGGGACTAGTTGATTTTCAGTTGATCGTTGTGTCGAATCATATGGAATGAGTTGGGTCGATGGGGTTTGTTGAGGGTAAGTAAGGTGATGTTGTTGTTGGACATAAGCATAGTTTGACTGTGGAGGTGGAGCAAAGTGAGATTGAACTACTAGTGCCAATGAATTTGGAGTTGTAGAAGGTGAATAAGTACCACGAAGAGCTCGATCTTTGTCAACTTCATATTGATAGGGCTTTAGATAATCATACAACAACCTATAAGATGCATTGTGTAGATTTTTAGCTTGACGAACAAACGTGACATATTTTTGCCAATCAGGACCAAGACAGCTGAGAAACTTAGTATTGATTGCAATCCTTGGTAAAACAATGTTGTGTCTGTCCAAGTCATTGATGATGTTTGTGAACCGATGGTAATAAGACTCAAGTGACTCCCCTGATTCAATCATGAACATTGTATATTCGAGATAAAGTTTGGATTCCATGTCTTCTTGGTTCAGTTCAGTGCCTTCCATTAAGAGATGAACGTGTTCCCACATGTCCTTAGCTGTTTTCTGAGCATCAATGCTTTAGAAAATCGGATTAGGTATTTCCTAAAGAATATATGACATTGCAAGTTCATTTGCTTCACTATGAAGTATTTGCTCTGCAGTAAGTTGAGTTTCAGGAACAGGGGTCATGATTTCAGGTCTTGGAGGAGTAGCAGTTGCATTTCTAGGAACCGTTGTAGTTGGCATTTGGATTGGACCTTCAGTTATAACCTTTTTCATATATTTTCCATGTGGTTTCTTGAGTTCTATGAACCTTAAGAATTGACTTGCCCATTGAACGTAATTACTAGGAGTGAGCATTGGAGGTGTGTCAAGTGATCCAGCTTCATGTCTAGATTGTTGGCTACTGATGGCCTCACACATTTGATCAAAAATTTTTTGTTGTTTTGCAGGAAGTGGGAAGGATTGCATTGGTTGTTGTTGGTATGGTTGTTGTTGAGGGGATTGTTGTTGTGGAAAGAATTGATGCTGTTGCATGAATAGTTGTTGATGAGGATACTATTGTTGAAAGTAGTTGAAATAAGGTGGTTGAGACATGATTGTAATTAGTTAACTTGTGTTGTTATGGATCTTGAAGACAATTGAGATGTGTATTGTTAGTTATGAAGTTTAGTTTTGGTTAAGTTTGAATTAAGATGTTTACTGTTCACGTCCAATTTCGACAAACACTGTTCACAGTTTACCAATTGCGACGAGTTAACTGAATTCCGATAAAGCCTTTTTTAATGCAATTCCGATAAACCCTTTTTAAGTGCAATTCCGATAAACCCTTTTGAATGCAATTCCGATAAACCCTTTTTTGACTGCAATTTGATAAAGGACAGTAAACAAAAACAAATTAATTTGAGTGTAAAATAGCTTAACTAACGATTCCTTTTGATCAAACAACGTTGTAAATGACTTAAATAATTAGAAAGTTTTAAGCTTTAACGTTTTGAAAGAAATTTGACCAATTTCGATAAAGTATCTAAAGTTAAACTACGATATTAAGCAAATGTAACTCAAAAAGATTCAACCTTTCAACTATAAATCAAACTTCTAAACACTATAGAGTTCTTAACACTTTACAAGCGTGAAGAATGAGTGCTAGAAATGAGATTTTGTTACAAAGTAAACACAAAACCAACTCATACACGAAGAAGAAACTATGAACTACTCTTAAACACACTACTCAATGATCTTTAGGCGATTGATACCACTTGTTAGGTCACCCTAATAGTATAAACACAAGTATAAGAAAGATAGAGATGAGAGAAAGAGAGATAGAATGGTCGATCCCTTCATAAGAGAGAATAACAAAAGTTTGCTTGCATATATGAAATAACCAACAAGATAAAGTGTATGTTTACAAGAGTATATATAGGACACCAAGGCTATGGCAACACCCTTGGTGTGTTTCTAGAGTGAATAAGCTAAAAGGCACGGCCCATGGGCCTTCTACTTTGGGCCGGCCATAATACAAACATAAAGACCATTTAAACTTAGCAACCTATTACATAAATGAATGACCAAGACTTGATATTAATTAAACGTATTCTCAACAAATAGCTTTGATCTAAAGGTTTTAAGCTAGTAACAATAGCATTGAACAGTGTGTAACCACTATCGATGGTATCTTCATCCGAGATCGTGAACTTCTCATATTGTTGAATGAGTAAGTCGATCATACAACATTTGACTTGTGAGTTACCTTGATGAGTAATAATAAGTGTACGTCAAACTTCTATTGCGGTTTTACACATAAAAACTCTCTCAAACTCCTTGTGTGGTAAGGCGTTGTAGATTGTCATCTTGGCTTCATTATTTTTACCAACTTACTTCTTCTAATCATCCTTTAAATCCAAATATGTTTCTCCACCATCAACTTTGTTTCTGGATCTTCCACCATGAACACAAAGTCACCATTTTGGATCGCCACACATAAGTCAATATCCTTAGACTTAACATAAGTCTTGAACCGAGTTTTCCAAAATAAAAAACCCTTGAGTTCTAGCAATGGTTTTCGTTGCTCAGAACACCCCTCAATATAGTCTCTTGAGCCATGGATCTATACTTAACTTTTCCAAAAATTACCATATGATTTTTGAATTTTGAAAAAAGAAGTTTTTTCTTTAAAACGCCTTCTCGGGAAGGTTTTAAAGCTCAAAGACTTGAGTATCATGCTATGATACCAAATGTAGAACCGTAGGTCGGCTAGAGCGTTATTTATGGAGAGTCCTCCAATACGACAAGGAATAGTGAAGCTTCCTGGATCTTTTTCCTTAGAAGGAAGCCTATTTAGGAGAATAGCTGAGCATATTTCATTCATAACAATTTTTGATGCTTCCTCAAGCTTAGTTTTGTTAATTAGGAGATCTTTTAGATATTTAGCATACTTAGGTAATTATACTAATGCTTCAACAATAGGAATGTTGATATGCAATTGTCTCAAGCTTTCAAGGAATTTCTTTTGCAATGCTTCATCCTTTCCCTTATTTTAACCGACTAGGATAAGGCATTGGAGGTCTGAATGGCTCAAGACGGGGCTCATATGTAGGAAGTTTTTCAGGCTCTAATTGATCTTTAGTAACTTTGTAAGGAATCCTGTTAACGATTTCAGGTAATTCATTTCGATCTTGTACAGGATAAGGTGACGGCTTAGTGGCTAATCCGCTTCTAGTTGCAATAGCTTTTAGATAATTGGGCCCGCTCAGTTTTTTGTTGATAATTTGTGTTAAGTTACTTATTTCCTTTTTAATTCTAAATATTGCATCCCCATATTCTTTAAAAATTATTTCGCTGGAGGTTTTGAATTCTTGTAGCATTTTCGAGCTCTGTATATCTTTTATTTGATTCTTCTATTAATTTATCGAGAGTGTTCTCAAGAGTGTCCATGCGCTCTTTATGAAAAGAAGGATCTGAATTTACATTTATAGTGATGTTGTTGTTAGGTTTATTATCATAGATCATCCCTACTTCCTTTTCTAGTTTGCTAAGTTGAACTCTTATGGAAGCTAGCCCTTCTTTCTCACTCTCTTTTGAAGTCTACTCATGCCAGATCTGGGAATGATCAACCATTTCCTGTATCACTCTTCTGGCAGCAGCTGGAGTCATCTTAGGAATTGGTCCTCGACAGTCAACTAACTTTCATTTTCCGATATCGTTTTCGTTATTGAAGTTAGTGATGATTTGCGAGTTGCAGAGTTGATGTTAGGGACATTTCCGAAGAAGTATATTTATAACTTTCCCAGGCGTTCTAAATAGTTTCATTAACTTCTTGTTGGAAGCAGTTAATTTCTTTAATTCGTTGAGCAATTAGAGATGATGGGAAATACTTATTTAGAAATTTTGCTTTTAAGTCCTTCCATGTAACCACACTTCCTGGTGGCAGGGATTTAGCCCAACGATGAGCCTTGCCAGTCAATGTCATAGGGAAGATCCTAAGTAAGATTTGATCTTCTGTTATATGAACATCAGTTTTAGCAAGTGAGGAAAACTGATGGACATCAAAATCTTGGAGGTAGAGTTTGCTTTAGAATGATACAGACATGCTAATAACAGCATTCTCATTTTCACCTATTATAAATCTTTATTAATGAATAAATCAACAAGATTTACAAAGAGTAGCCTACGGAAAACTACCCCAGTTTTTGACAAATAAAAACTCTCCAAAATCAAACAACAAAACACTGCTAGCTGCTTTGTTGTTCCTTGGAGAGGAGGATTCTAACCATAATACTTTGTATTAGTTTCTTTGTAGGAATCTCTACTTAACTTATATTACGACCTCGGTTTATATAGGAAGGGAAACAGTGGTTGCATGTGGTGTCCACTTGCTATAGATAGGCACGTGCCTAGTAAGCTAGTCTGAATCTTACTTTCGGCTCTTCCCAATTTGACAACTTAAAGTTCAAATGCTTGTTTCACGTATATCGATAAGTACTTGAGCTTATCTTCTTGTGTAAGCTTCCCCCTTCTCAATCTGAGGTTTAGGTTGTAATCGGAATTAAGTTTTCAGAGTCATAGAGGCATTTGTCAGATCTCAGTGACTCTGGTGTTGCCTTTAGCTCCTTGTAACTTCACTCCCTGAATCCGCATCAGGTTATGAGGTTGCCTTCTTCAGTTGGTCTTCGACTTTTTTGGGTCCGTCAGTACCCAAGAATACTTAAAACAAGATTTGAACACAAATTAACTAAGTGTTAACTTAAATCGAGAACAATTCAAGTCACTGAGAGAACAATCTCTCAGTGAGTCATCTTCAGGATGCTTAAGGCGAATTTAAGAAGAAGGATTCACTACTCAGGAAGGCGGTACTCCCTGAGTAGGACTTAAGCCAAAGAAGAAGATGATGGTTCAGTGAGTGTTAGACAAGAACTCACTGAACCCCAGTCTCCTCAACAACAATTGTGATTAATAAATGAAGGCGTGTACTGAAGAACCTAAAGCCTGAAAGAAAGGCGGGAAGATCTGGGAAGAGTTTAAGATAAGATCAAATCTTATCTTGTCAGGAAGAAACATTCCCTAAGACGGCTAAAAGTCATGGAGTGTCAGACCAACCACTCCTAAAGACTTTTAGCCCATTCCTATTGGTTCTTGGAAATGACAATTACTATTGTAATTGTCAAACACGCTTGCTTCAATAACTTGTATTATTTTTAATCACTTTTACTCTTTATACTTGTGTATAAATAGGTTCAGATGGGAGAGAAGTTGAGTGTGTTTTGTACATTGAAAGCTTAGACTTTTACAAAGCAACTTCTCTCCTACAAAGAGTAACCAGTCCCTGAGATAGCTCAGTGAGGCACATTGTTACCACTCAAAGCAAAGCTTGAGTTTAGATAGGAGACACCACCATACTTGTCTATTCAATCCCAAGTGTTTGTTCCGCAAAACACTTGGGTAATAGATTCTTTGATTCATTTCTAATAAGAATTTAAACGTTGAAAAATACTTATGTGTTTTTACTTTTACGTTTCATTAATCTGTTAGAATTAATCATAACATTGTATTAGTCATAAACACGAATAGATTAACTTTCTAGTTAACTCTAAGCGTGTTAAGGGAACAACAAGTGGTATCAGAGCCTCTGGTTTATAAAATCTTTCAAAACTAACCAAGAGTGCCCAAGGTTTTTAAAACCAAGATCCTACTATGGCTGATATTAATGTACCCCAGCTGGTCGATAAAAAGGGTGGCAGTTATTCTGCTGTTGCACCCAGACTAGAAGCTGGAAAGTTTAGCAAACGGAAAAAAACGTATGATTTGCTATTTAACTGGTATGAAACCTTACTACATACCTGTATCAGGGATGGCCCATTTGTCCCTAAGACTGTTGTAGGGCTAAACAAGCCTGAGGCACAATGGACCATTGATGAGAGGAGGGTGGTCAATCAAGACCAGCGCCTTAAAATCATCCTTAAATCTTGTCTTCCTGACGATATAATGGAATCAGTCATCAACTGTTTAACAGCCAAGCAAACTTGGGATGACTTGGTTAATAGCTTTGAGGGCCCCTCAGATACCAAGGAAAACAGGGTCATGGACCTGAAACTTGAGTATAATACTTTCAGGGCAAAAGACTCTGAAAGTCTCTCTCAGACTTATACCAGATACAAGACTTTGATAAACGAGCTATCAAATCATGGTGTAGTATTATCTAAGCATGAGACAAATGTTGGCTTTGTCAACAGTCTCCCTGAGAAGTGGCTAAACTTCTCACAAGGCTGAGGAATGCAAATCACATTCAGACCCTTGAGCTCCCTGAAATCTATGGGAAATTTGTCTATGAGGACAACTTGATCACAAGGAGATATCCTGAATCAAAAGCTCTTGAGTCCAAAAAGGCCTTAACCTCCACACCCATATCAACTGCTTTCTATACTAATGGTGTTGTGCAGGACTTTCAAGAGGAGTCTGAGGATGAAATTGATGAAAAACTAGTGATGAGTACCTAAAAGATCTAAACTTGGAATTCCAAGAGAGGGCACTCCTTGCTAGTTCAAAACGTTTCATCAAAAGAAACCAGTCCAATTTTTCAAAAGTAAAAGCAAATGAAACCACTGAATGCTTTAATTGTGGTAAAAAGGGTCATTTTGCTAGGGACTGTTATTCTAAAACAACCTCAGAACCCTCTTACAAATTTTCAGGAAATAGTTCCTCAGGAACTAGCAAGTTTCAACCTAGAATGTTTCAGTCGACCCAACAATTTCAAAACAAGGGTCAAAAAGACTTTGAAGCAAAATATAGGAAAGCCAAGGCTAAACTTGCAATTCTTGAAACTAATCCATCTATGTCTCAGGCTGCTCAAACACCCAAACCTGTTCAGGCAAAGAATAAGGTTTTAGTAGCTGAAGCTTATGACTGGGATGATGAAGAGGTCTCCTCAGATGAGGAAATTAGAGTGAGTGTACTGATGGCACTCTCTGAAGGTGATCAGGTGGCTGTTGGGAAAAGCCATGCAAGGAATGGAGAGTGGGTAAACATCACCATGAAGAAGGTAAACACTTTACTTTCTATGGATGATGATTCTGATTGGCAGTCTTACATGAGTTATATTTGTGTAGATCTTAAATTTGTTGAGGAACAAAGGCTTAACATGTGTTCAAAATATAACAACATAGTGTCAGAATTGAATAAATGTAGAGATGAATTGCTTGTACTGAAGCAAGCCAAATTAGAAACAATAACTCTACAAATTCAGAACACTGAAATTTTGAAACAAAACCAATCCCTACAAACTGAACTTAACAAAGAAAAACTGTCATCCAAGGTGGACCAAAAAGAACCCCAAGGTCTTTGATACTGTGGGTTTAATCCCTAGGAAAACTATAGGAATTGACCATCACATGTTAACCCCTATGTAAGTCCTAGTGAACTGACCTTTGTTCCAGCTGGCATATCTTTTGAGCAAGAAATGCTTCCCAAGTCTAATGACTGGATTGTCAGGGACAACCCAGTCAGTAAGTTACCAAACTTTGAGACTGGAAAGATCTTGCTTCCTAAAGTCAGGCCTTGAAAAATATGCTTGGACTTACTGAACAACTCAGTAAGCTTGAACTCACTGAACAACTCAGTAATACTGAGTCAGTGAATGAGTCTGAATCAGAATCGTATCCACCACTTCCTCCACTGAATACCCTTCAGGGTGCTGCACCAAACTTAGGCCTCCCACCAATGGTCTTCTCACCATACTCTCCAAAGGAGAGATCAGGAAAGGAAACAACCATCCTGAAGAGACCAACTTTTGAAGTCTCAGTAAATACTGATGACTCATCAACTTCAATCCCTTCTGAAGTAACAACCCAAAGCCCTGATTCAAAATTTGATCAGTTGGCTGAAATGGTCAGGAAGTTGGGAGAGAAGATTGCATCTTCTGAGAAACCTTCTCAATCCAAGAAGGAACAAAAACCATCTTCCTCAAAGACCAAACCCAAACCCACAAAACCCCTGAAAAGATGTGAATTGTGTAACTATACCAATCATATCACTGATGATTGCTATAGAATTCTTTATTGCATGGTTTGCAAAAAGGATGATCACAGGACCTCTGATCACAAAACACATTCAGTCACATCAAACATGGCAAGTCTTAAAGCTCAGTCTTTAAACTATCCTTCTGATTCTAAACAGAAATAGAAACAAAAGGCAAAGCCTTTTGCACCTTGCCCTTACTGTGGGTTCAATGACCACCATCCTAAGGATTGTCAAATTGACAATTGTTGTGAAAATAGTGGAAGTTCCACTCATAACACCTCAGGACGTGGTAAGGCCATTCAGGCCAGTAGAGGTATGACAAAGTCAGCCTCTCCGTCCACTGAGTCTACATCAGCAATCAAATGCATAATATGTGGTAGCTCAGTTCACTCCACCACTGACCATAAATCACTTGAAAATGTTAATAAGACCATCAAAGCTAAGCCCTCCAAGAAGTTGAGTCCTAGAAAGAACTGACCCAGTTTACCATTTGTGCAGAAACATGCCAGGGACCCTGTTTGGCATCTTGATAGTGGATGTTCAAGGAGCATGACTGGTTTGAAGGAGTATTGCACAAGTATGTGGATGAATCAGGACCCAAAGTGATATTTGCTAATAACTCATCATGTCTCACTGAAGGTTATGGTTCAGTAAACTACAATGGTATAGTCTTTACTAGGATAGCTTATGTAAATGGTCTAAAATACAATTTGATAAGTGTCAGTCAACTATGTGATGCAAAATACATAGTTCAGTTTGATGATAAACAAGGAATCATCTTCAATGCGAATAAGGAAGTTGTCCTTATTGCACCAAGAAGACATGATGTTTATGTGTTAGACATGTCCAGTCTGACTCAGAATGGAACTTGTCTCTTTACCAAGGCCACTGATACTCTCAACTGGCTTTGGCATAAGAGACTCCCCCACCTGAACTTCAAAAACATAAACAAACCTTTAAAACAAAACAAGGTCCTTGGCTTACCATCTCTTGTGTTTTCAAAGGACAAACCATGCTCAGCTTGTGAAAAAGGTAAACATCACAGAGCATCCTTTAAAACCAAAACCAACTTTTCCCTCAGGAATTGCCTACATCTTCTTCATATGGATCTATTTGGACCAATTAGTCCTAGATCTATTAACCATGAGAAGTATACTCTGGTCATTGTGGATGAGTACTCAAGATACACTTGGGTATACTTCCTGATCAAAAAGAGTCAGGCAGCTGAAACAATAATGTCCTTTTCAGGAACATTGAAAATTAGAATGACATCAAAGTCAAACAGATTAGGACTGACAATGGAACAGAGTTCAAAAATTATGAACTTGAATGTTTCTGTGATTAGAAAGGCATTTCACAAAAAATTTCCTCACCCTACACACCTGAACAAAATGGGGTGGCTGAAAGGAAAAATAGAACACTCATTGAAGCAGCTAGGACAATGCTAAATGGATCAGTCCTTTCCAAACACTTTTGGACTGAAGCAGTAAAGACTGCCTGTTACACACAAAACAGATCCATCATTGTCAAGAGACATAGCAAAACTCCTTATGAATTATTCAAGGGAAGAATCCCTGACATCAGCTACTTTCATGTCTTTGGGTGTCCTGTGTTTATTCATAATAACAAGGATCACTTAGGAAAATTTGATGCCAAAGCTGATGATGGATACTTCCTAGGATACTCCTAGTCTCAAAAGCCTTCGGGTGTTCAACACTAGGAGACAACATGCTGAGGAAACATTTCATGTTACCTTTGATGAGAGCACTGATGCAATCAGTGTCTCTAACAACTCAGTGGAAGAGATAGGTATTGATGAATCATCAAGATACCCTCCTGATGAACATCATGCTGATAATGGTCCTTCCACTCAGTACCATGCAAATGCTGACATCTCCTATTACATCATTCCCCACAACCTTCCTTACCCAACCATCACTGAGTTTATTGAAGCACAAAATACTGATGAATTCATTCAGTCAGTACAAAGTGCTCTAGGTACTAAACAATCTCAGTGATGAGTCAACCCACTCAGACACTCAAGATGCTGAAGAACATCATGTGTCTGATCCTGATCCTACTCATCAGGCCTCTACAAGTTCTAATCAGTTTCAAAGACCTCAGGACAGTTGGACTAGGTCTCAGGATATAGAACTTGTCAATATAATTGGTGAGCCTACTGAAGGCATGCTCACAAGAAGCATGGCTACTGAACTGAGAGCAACCTCAGCCAATGAATGCCTATTTGTGGACTTCATTTCCACAATTGAACCCAAAAGTGTTAAGGAAGCACTAAAACATCCAAGTTGGTTCAAGCCATGAATGATGAACTGGAACAATTTGACAGAAACAAGGTAATGACCTTGGTCAAATGTCCTGAAGATGTTTCAGTCATTGGCATGAAATGGGTATTTAAAAACGAATCTGATGAAAATGACATAGTCATTAAAAATAAAGCCAGACTTGTAGCCAAAGGCTATAATCAACAAGAAGGCATTTACTATGAAGAAACATTTGCACCAGTAGCAAGGGATGGAAGCCATCATGATCTTCCTTGCTTTTGCTACATACATGAACTTCAAGGTGTACCAAATGGATGTTAAAAGTGCATTCTTGAATGGCTCACTGAAAGAAGAAGTTTATGTTCAGCAACCTCCTGGATTTGAAAGCCATGAGTTTCCTGACCATGTCTGCAAGCTTAACAAAGCCCTTTATGGACTGAAACAAGCTCCCAGGGCATGGTATGAACTCTTTCAGCCTTCCTGATCCAAAACAAATTTGTCAGAGGCAAGATAGACAACACATTGTTTATCTACAAGACAAATAATGATGTCATACTTGTACAAGTGTATGTTGATGACATCATCTTTGGCTCAACAAATTATAAACTTTGCAAACAGTTTGAAAAACTAATGGCAAAGAAATTTGAAATGAGCATGATGGGAGAATTGACTTACTTCCTTGGTCTACAAATCAAGCAGACTGATAAAGGAACCTCTATCAGTCAAGAGAAGTATGTCAAAAGCCTACTGAAGAAGTATGAGCTCAGTGACTGTGCCTCAGTCAAGACTCCCTATGGTACCCCCAAACAACCTTGGTCCTGATCTTACTGGAAAACCAGTGAATCAAACTCTTTTTAGAGGAATGATAGGATCACTATGTATTTACTTGCATCAAGGCCTGATATCCAATTCTCAGTCTGCTTATGTGCCAGATATCAATCTGACCCAAGAGAGACTCATATCACTGCTGTGAAAAGGATATTCAGGTACCTGAAAGGTACTCCAAACCTTGGATTATATTATCCAAAATGTTCAGGCCTTGATCTTAAAGGATACTCAGATTCTGACTATGCTGGATGCAACATGGACAGAAAAAGCACCTCAGGCTCTTGCCAAATTCTTGGTGGAAAACTAGTCTGTTGGAGTGCTAAGAAGCAACAATCAGTTGCCATGTCCTCAGCTGAAGCTGAATATGTTGCAGCAGCAAGTTGTTGTGCAAATGTACTCTGGATGAAAAGTCAACTCAGTGACTATGGAATTCAGTACAATATGGTTCCCATCTTTTGTGATAACACAAGTGCAATTGCCATCTCAAATAACCCTGTTCTTCATCAGAGGAAAAACACATTGATATTAGATATCATTTCATCAGGGACCATGTCATGAATGGTGACATAGAATTACACTTCATTCCTACTGAATATCAGCTAGCTGATATATTCACCAAGCCATTGGATGAACCAACTTTCACCAGACTGAAAGCTGAACTAGGAATGTTGGATATTGAGAATCAGTCCACTGATTGACTCCATCCAAATATGTGTAAATTCTGAATCCCTGACTCAATGTGTTCTTCAGTGAGAAAGGTCACTGAACCTCAGGAACTAAACCCAAGTTCCTGAACCCTTAATCCTCAGGAATTAAACCCAAGTTCCTGAATTCTTGGTTCTCAGGAACTAAACCCAAGTTCCTGAACCCTTGAACCTCAGGAATTAGACCCAAATTCCTGATCACTAGAACCATCAGTGACTAAACCCAAGTCCTGACAATCAGGTTCACTGAATGAAAAGTCATTCAGGGTCCTCAAGGGACATTAAATACTAACTTAAATGCTCTAAGTATCTAGTTAGTAAATGTCCGAGGTTGATAACTGAACTCATATTTAATTTAAGAATATTTGTTCTTTTTGCCTTTTTGGCTTCCACCTCTGGGCCACCACATTCCCACTTGGCATTAAATGCCTCTCCAATCACATTACAGATATGTGATGACTCATCTCTGCAAATTACACTTTTGCAGAACTGCTCAACTGTTCACCTTGACTGTTGCGCCAAACAAGGGAAAAGTGGAGTGTTGGCATTAAATGCGGATGCCAAAACATTTTATTCAAAACAGTTTCCAAATATTCTTTTTGAATAAATAAAATTCGCTTAATATCTAAAATACCCTCCACTTCACTTTCCTATAAATACCCCAAACAAAATTAACACACACACATTTTTTAGAATACTAAGCAAAACTCTGCCATTTTTAACTCTCAAAATTTTGTGTGTGTGTTCATAAGCTTTAGAAACCCAAAAACCATATGTCAAACCCAAACTCACCTACACATATGGCTTCTTCCAAAGCTGTCATTTACGCCCCTAATGTGGAATTCATATTAGAGGGTGTAGACCTCACCAAGAACAATGTGGTGGGAAATTTTTCCTATCCACAAAAGTTCTCTGCTTACAAGAACGTTATGAAATATCTTCAAAACTATTTTCTTGCAAAGGCATTTACCAAGACCCCCTCAGTCATCTACCATGACTACCTGAGGGAATTCTGGTGTACTGCTGTGGCTACTAGCCCAAAAGACACCAAAGAATCCATCATCACTTTCATAGTGATGAATGGGAAAAGACCCCTTTCCCTGGATTACAACACCTTCATCAAGGCCATAGGCCTTGATTTTGCTGAGGCTTTTGAGCCCAATCCTACTGACCAAGAGGTCAAAGCAGAGTTGATATTCTTAGGACCTCATGACCCCAAACGTCCTAAGGAGTCCACTGGAGCCTTATTAGAAAAGGCTCCAATTGTCAAAACCTGGTTCCACCCAGTCTGGAGGATCCTGATGACATTCGTCATTCAGGTCCTTGGGGGAATAAATCCTCCACTGAGCAATTGAACTCATCACAACAATTGATGTTGTTCAGTCTCTTAGAGGGTAGAAAAATAGATATCAGAGGTATTATCTTCCGTGACCTTGTTGCTAAGCTCTCAGGGAAATCTAGGCAAAAACACTTTTCTTATCCTAGGTTTATTTCCTGTGTGCTTCAGGACCTTCTTGGTTCTGACTATGTGAGGCCTGACGTCTTTGGTATGAAATCTGACGTCTTACACAAGACGAATTTCACTAGTGGCATCACTGAGGTACAACCCATTGCCCTGACTAACTACATGCAAGAAGTTATTCAGGGGGAGAACGCTGTTTCTCAAGTACCTTCACCTACAAAGAAGGTGAAGAAGACAAAGAAGGGTCATTCCAGTAAGGTGGTTAGACCCAAACCACTCGCCACTGAGACTGATGCCGAAAACCAACTCAACCTTAAAAAGAGGTTGAATGTGGCCCAGACCTCTGAGACACCCACTACAGAGACCCCCTGACCACAAAACAAAGGCCAACGGAGGGCACTGAGAAATCATCCTCAGTGACCTCGGGCAAACCCTTTCCACATGTTCCCACTGACATACACAAGTCTGAGGGATCAGGAACATTCACCATTTCACATCCCCATGAAGGAACTGGCAAATCACAATCAGTTCCTGAGGGAGAAAAGGGTTCTAAATCCTCGGTGGGGCAGCACTACTCCACTGAGAAGGGTACCCACAACCTCTCACATCCCGATGAAGGAACTGATAAATCACAATCAGGGCCTGAGGGAGAAAAGGGTCCTAAATCCTCAGTAGGACAGCACTATCCTACTGGGAAGGGGACCCACAAACAATCACATCCTGCTAACGTTCCTGAGCAATCACACTCAGGATCTCAGGGAGTTCAGGACCTTAAATCCTCAAAAGGACTGTACAATCCTGATGGGAAGAGGGTCCATCAATCATCACAATCAGTGCCTAGTGATACTACTGGAAAACACCCATCAGTAGTTGAAGGCGCTAAGGGGGACAAAGACTCAGAGAGAAAGAAATAACCCGCTGATATGGAACCCATCACCCCCTCAGGCGGATCCATTCACTCAGGAACTGCCCCCAAAAGCCAGGCTGGTATTACCCTAGTTATTATGGCTAGTCAAGCTGAGCAAACCCACTCAGTTATTATGAAAACGGGGTCAGGACCTGGCCAAAACAAAGGCGAGTCTTCTTATGAAGAGGAGCCGATTCAATTTTTGGGTATTGAGTCCATGGGGGACTTTCAGGCTCTTCTTGAGTTTGATGATGAGCTCAAGGAAGAGAGTGATGAGGAAATTTTTGAGGCAGGTGAGGATATGGAAACTGATGAACAATCTGAACACTCTGAACAACCTGAACAAGAACATCAGTCATCTCCACATCCAAGTGAAGAATCAGAATCTCAAGCTGCTGGTTCTTCGGATACTGACAACATCCTCACCAAGTATGACAACACTCTTCCTCTCGCTGAGAGACAATTGGTCAAGTTCCTGCTTAAGACCAACAAGGCTCTCTTTCAAGGTCTGACTGAAGAAATTTTCAACCAGCAAACTGAAGCCGCTGTTCATTATGTGAACCTGAAGGAATCAGTGGAAGCCCATCATGATGATGAAAAAGAGCACATGTCATCTATCTCCTTCTCCCTGACGAATCTTGATTTCAACTTAAAACTGTTCAACGAGGCTCTCACCAACTTACAAAAGAGCGTTGACACAATTCAAGAGTCAGTGAAAGATGACCCTGAGCTAAACAAAAAAGTTCTTCAGGCTTCAGAAACTTACCAGCAACAAACTTCTCAGTTGACTGAGCTGGTAACTGTGCTGAGATCCTCAAATCTTCAGGGACTCAACTCTTCAGCGGACTCCATCCGATCTTCCCTGGGTCTTATGGAGTCCCACATGGCTTCTTTGGCATCGTCTTCTTCCTCTATGGCTTGGAATCTTGGGCCAAGGATGACTGCATTAGAGGCTTCTCAGGCTTCTCTTGAGACTAAGGTCTCAACTCTTCAGGAGGACACCTCAGACATCAAGTCCATGATGACTGAGATCTATCAGGCCTTCAAAGGTCAAGCTCCCTCAACTTCAGTGAGTGAACCAACTCTTGCTCTCACTATGGGTCAAGCAACAGTTGAGGGGGAGAAAGTCACTGAAGATCCTCCACAACCTGAACAAGAACAACCTCCTTCTCACACTGAGGGGGAGAATCCTGAAGCCACCACATCTTCATCCCACTAAGACAAAGGCAAGGGCATTCTCACAACCACTGAGCCTAAGCCCACAATCTTGGTACCTGCCTCCAAGGAAAGAAGGCCAGACCCTGATGAACCAGTCTGGGTTCCTTATGAAATCAATGGGGTAATGGAACTTCTCACTCATGCTGAAATTCAAGCTCACATAGAGAAAGAGGAGGCAGCAAAGAAAGCTGCTGAAGATGAAAGGCAGAACAAGCTTGCTCTCATTCAGGTTGCAAGAGAAGGGGCTGAGAAGATTGGGATTGAGGCAAAAGACCTTGCAAAAAGGGAAGGTGGCAAGAGCTTTGTGGAAGCTCAGAATGCTCAGTTGGCTGCTCTCAGGCAGAAAAGAGAAGAAAGGGCGAAAAGGGCTGAAGAAATTAGGCAGAACAGGATTGAGAGATATCAGTGGGTCATGACAAGCAGGTTGAAGCCTGAACCCATCCTTGATATCAAGATTCACCGAAACACCAAGCCTGCCATTGTTACTGTCTACAGGAGTACTGACAAAAGAATCCTTCAGGTTCATAGCCCCTTCAGATTCGCAGACTTCGGGATCACTGAGTTGGATGAATTGGGTTCAATATTAGCGAAAAAATCTAATGTTGTGGTCCCTGGTCTTCTACCTGCTTCAGCTGAACAGCCTGCCCCTTCTCAGTCTTCTTCAAGAAAGAGAAAGAAGATTGAAGCTGAGCCTGAGATCAAGGTTCCTGGTCTTGACTGTAATAGGGCTCTCCCTGAAGGTGTTCCATTCAGGAACAATGTGGTCATTGAACAACCTGAAAGAGGTATGTTCTTCATTGATGAGTTCGGTGACCAAGCCTTTCAGAGGTGGAGTGATATTGATCTATCAGGGATCAAAGCCATGCTTGGCTTTCTAATGATGGCCTCCCCACTCAAAACTCCTGAAAATGCGAGGTTTTGTCAAGATCTGAAAAGGAAAATCTGAGAGCACCCTGACCAACAAGAACTGTAGTCAAAGAAGCCTAAGCTTGAAGCCCTTGGGATTAAGTTGAACTGATGAATCTGCCTGACTACCACCACCACCTTTTGTACTTAGTTTTGATAGGACTTGTAATGATTTTAATAAGATGATGTTTTTATTATTTCAGTGTCCTTATTTACATTCTAGTACATTCAGTATGAGTAGAAGTCATTAGCTCACTCATTACTGATCAAAACACTTAGGAATAATTTATATTCAAATAGGGGAGATTGTTGGGTCCATCAGTACCCAAGAATACTTAAAACAAGATTTGGACACAAATTAACTAAGTGTTAACTTAAACCGAGAACAATTCAAGTCACTGAGAGAACAGTCTCTCAGTGAGTCATCTTCAGGATGCTTAAGGCGAATTCAAGAAGAAGGATTCACTACTCAGGAAGGCGGTACTCCCTGAGTAGGACTTAAGCCAAAGAAGAAGATGATGGTTCAGTGAGTGTTGGACAAGAACTCACTGAACCCCAGTCTCCTCAACAACAATTGTGATAAATAAATGAAGGCGTGTACTGAAGAACCTAAAGCCTGAAAGAAAGGCGGGAAGATCTGGGAAGAGTTTAAGATAAGATCAAATCTTATCTTGTCAGGAAGAAACCTTCCCTAAGATGGCTAAAAGTCATGGAGTGTCAGACCAACCACTCCTAAAGACTTTTAGCCCATTCCTATTGGTTCTTGGAAATGACAATTACTATTGTAATTGTCAAACACGCTTGCTTCAACAACTTGTATTATTTTTAATCACTTTTACTCTTTATACTTGTGTATAAATAGGTTCAGATGGGAGAGAAGTTGAGTGTGTTTTGTACATTGAAAGCTTAGACTTTTACAAAGCAACTTCTCTCCTACAAAGAGTAACCAGTCCCTGAGATAGCTCAGTGAGGCACATTGTTACCACTCAAAGCAAAGCTTGAGTTTAGATAGGAGACACCACCATACATTGTCTATTCAATCCCAAGTGTTTGTTCAGCAAAATACTTGGGTAATAGATTCTTTGATTCATTTCTAAAAAGAATTTAAACGTTGAAAAATACTTATGTGTTTTTACTTTTACGTTTCATTAATCTGTTAGAATTAATCATAACATTGTATTAGTCATAAACACGAATAGATTAACTTTCTAGTTAACTCTAAGCATGTTAAGGGAACAACAGACTTCCCTGAAGCCATTCAGGCGTTTTGAGCTTTTTACAACACTCATTGATTTTTTTATCAGTGAGGCAATTTTTGAATAATAATCAAAAAGACATGTTCTCCGATAACTCATAGGGAGTATGTCAAATCTGATAACTATCAGGTTTACTTTGATAGTTAAGAAGTGACATATTCTCTGCGCATTATCAGAGACTTAATGTTCACTGACCTTTAGAAGGTGAATTCGGCTATTTTATGTTTAAATACTTGTCAGAGACAATGGGGTTAATTTATTAGAGCCAACAACGCCGTATCAAAATTAATTAATACGCTGTATAGAAAATTAATAACGATTTTTAAAATATTATATAAATATTAAACTAAAAAATTACTGAATTAAAAATAAAAACTAAAAATAAGAAAATGAAAATGAAAATTAAACTAGACAACTAATCTGTTTAAGCAATCAATATGCCGTATGCATTAAAGCAATACGTCATATCAGTATGCCGAGTAATATGCCATATCCAATGGAAGTTAATACGCCGTATAAGCAACCTGAGACAGAAAACAGTTAACACACAGAAAAACACAAATGTACTAAAAAGAAATAAAAACTAAACTCATCTAACAAAAATACAAATGCACTAAATTAGCCTAAAACTAAACTACTCCCCGGCAGCGGCACCAAAAACTTGATGTGTATTTCGTTGTAAATATTTTTATTCAAGTTTTAAATTTATATTTTTCTGGATGTTGCAATCTGTAAAAGTTCCTAATACTTTGTAAATCTTAATCAAGTATTAATTTCTCATTACAGTTCATTTAACCATTTTTACGAACAAAATTTAAAAATTTTGTTTATTACATTACCATGAATCAGAAACGTTGTTACGTGATTCACAATACTTTGGAACGAGCTCACACACGCACCTTGACAATTCAATATACGAATAAAAACCAAATGGATCCTTATTACATAGTTCTCGGCCCAATAGGCTATTCCTAAGCCCACTACTATTTAAGCCCAAATTCCATATTTCTTTTATTTCATACGAGCCAAACCTCTATAACTTGGCCTCGATATCTTGGTAATTCGACACACAATCTATACTACATTTTACATAGATCGTTTCTTCACACTTCAAATATTCAGGAATGACAAACCTTATTATCTAGTTCCTAAGTCTTTCTCTCCAGCCGAGCTATTCAAGAAGCAAGGGCCACAAGTTCTAGTCATTCGATCCATTTTCCAAACGTACAAGCCTTGATCTCGATTCTTTTGTGAACGTTCTAGCAAGTAACGTGCAAACCATTCGATTCCTAGTTCATTTCAACGTGTTCTCACCACCATTTTTGGTGTAGTAAGCCTTTCGAACTCATTTCAATACATACTTATTATTTCCCTAGTTTCATGCATTGTTATGTTTCATTCGACATCATTTCAAGCTTTCTATTTATTTTACGAGCTCTCGTTATTTCATTTTTCATATAAGCGAGACCTCCTAATTATATAGATGGCTAGAAATTAAATACTATACTCATTCGTATCATATTTCATCGTTTATATGCTTATCGAGACATATTTTGAACATAGATTGAATATCAAACGTATATATATCTTTTTAATCATATTGGACCTTTTGTTTTATCGACAAGGAATTGACCCATTAAATCATTTCTATACGTATGACATATCGAATAAATTACACAACCTATTTCTCCATAAGCTAATCTAATAAGCAGTTCACTTAAGCTACTATGATAAGCTCTTAAATTACATTTTCTAATCTAAAAGTATATCGCACTCGAAACAGTCTATAAAACTCAATATATACCGAGTGGGCCTTAAAGCCCATTAAGCTCATAATAAGCACTTATCGATAAGCAGTCCAATAAGTAGTTGGATTACGTTAATAAGACTATAAAATAAGCCCAAAACCAAGCCCAAATAATTTTGAAACCCATTGGATCATAAATTGTTAATGGGCCTGTTTTAAAATCGTTAACGCCCAATAAGCTAAAAATAAGCATTTTTCAGGTAATAAGCAGTTTTACAAACTTAAATAAGCAGTTTGAGGCTTATGAAATTCTCGGAAAACTTAATCCATAAGTTTTGTGATTTTTGGACTTAAAATGCAAATTATAATGCATATCGGGTTAAAATTTTAACTTTCACATAAATGAGTATCAAACTGTCATTTTGATAACTTAAGGGTAGAAATTGAATATCCAGTAACCAAGAGTGATAAAATGTTATATTTGGATATTTTGGACCGAAAATGTAAATATTATCTAACCAAGGACTAACGGTGTAAAAGTTTCACCGTGAGGGTTAAAAGTGTAAATTTCGTATAACTTCAAGGACCATTCAGTAACTATGTTATATATATATATTCACATAAAGTGTTTTATGCATTTTTTTTCTTAAAAGCCATTTATACATTTTGTACGATTTATTTAACAAACGATAGGTTTATATATATTATATAACGAGATTTCTAACGAATAACATAACGTATCATTCACCAACTTTTAAGGAAACAATATTCACGAATTCAACAAACATAAAAATAAGATAATATTATATATAATATTAATATTGAACTTTAAACATTTTAAGCATATCATCCATTCTCATCACGAACTAATTCGTTATCCGATACTTTTCCATAATCATTATTCGTAATAAGCCAAAACTATCAAAATCTCAGACTTCCCTATTATTCAGGTCGTGTGTTGGAGTCGTTCCCATATTACATTTGATTTCACATTATCTTTGCCAACTACATTCAAGGTGAGCTCATAGTCCCACTTTTATCTTTTATATACTTTCAACTCGTGGGGAGATACATGCTACAAAACAGAACACAAGTATTTTCTGTATGCTATACATGATTGATATTGACAAAGTTACCACTATTTCCAAAAGCCCCTCACATCATGAACCATTAATCACTTGCGAGTGAAGGCGAATATAGTGAATAGATCTATTGGAGGCTGACTGCCTATTTGAACTAGTGCCGGATGGATAGCTTTAGTTGCTAGCCGGATTAGTCAAATGCACTTTATTTGAAGGAAATAGGAAGATGGAAATCTCCTACATGAGGGCCATAAACTCACACCATTAATTTGGTGTGTTTATACCGTTTGTGTGGTACTAGTTAACGTTTGCGTTCATGAGACTTAGGGAAATATATCGACTGCAATAGTACTATTTCTAAATGATTGTATTTCCCTGCAATTATACAACTTTGAGACTTGTGTTCAAACTGATTACAATTACAAACACTATGGATTCACTCAACAATTTTGTTGACTTTTAGCATGTTTATCTCAGGTAATTAACGGAGCATTCAAGGCACGGAGTAGGCAAATAAACTGACGGTTTTTTGTGTCAAATAAATTCTATCATTCATTTCAAACTATCATATCTTTTGTGAGATATTAAACATTGAAACTTCCTTTTAGTATCTAAATTATTAAATGAATGATATTAACTTTCAAAACGCCTCTTTTGAGTCATTTTCTATGATTATGACTATGATCCTTCCAGTAATACCCCGATTAGTGTTCCGCTGTTAACTTGAAATTTAGGGGGTGTTACAGATTAGCATCAGAGACATGGTTATAGAGAACCAAGTGTATTTTAAACATTGGACTATAACTATACTTTCAAAATGGACCACTTTACACTATACCACCTTACGCCCTCCGTACCTGCATATTTCACAACACCATGCATAGAGTGTTGCTTAACAAGATTATTTCATATCAACTTTCATATACTTGATTTCATATTGGTGACTTACATTTACTACTTTCGGGGTTATTACAGTACTATGTCTTCAGTTTTGCACCTTAGCACATTACCATCTAACGTGGAGTCCGAGGATACTCTATCTTCTATCACCTCACCCGTCTTTTCTAGCACCTCGACTGCTACAGTGTCGAATGTCGCATCGGATGAAATGGAGCCCTTCGAGGTGGGTGAAGTCGTACCTACACCACCTATGACACCTGTTGCACCAGGTAACCCAAACTCACCCGTATCAGAGGACCCGTACGTACAAGCTAGACGGGTATATATTTCACCACCTCACCCGGAGAACCATCCAATTTCTCCTATTTACACTCCACTATCATATGATCAGTATATGCAGTCGCAACAGTGGCTACCTGCAGCTGACGCAGAGACTCCTTTACCTACACCACTACCCCCACCTGCACCGGTATTCAGGCACAGACGAGTCAGAATCCTATAGCCGTATGAGCCTGAGCCTTTTATGACATCATTCGGGATTCATCCAAATGGCCCTATCCGGATGCACACACCTCGCAAGAGGGTACAATTACCAGTAGTTCCGATTATACCACCATCACCACTTCTATCCCCTACATCACCATTGGATATGATCAGGATGACACCACCATTATCTCCTGAGCATACCTTACCACCACTACTATCATTACCCCCTCCACTGTCAGTCAGACCCGACTACTTGTTTAACCTACTTACCCAATCATACCCGTTCGCACCTCACCAACGGGAGCCGACTCCTGAGGAGGATTTTCCCCCTCAGAACAGGGCCCGCATAGCAGATCCTAGCGATTCGTCTTCCACATCATTACTATTCCCTCCAGGATTTACCCCTCTAGCCCGAGTCTTCAAGACTGGAGAGAGCTCCAGAGCAGCAGCCACCCGCACACCTACTCCCTCCACCATCATGATGCGACTAGAGCATCATGAAGAGCAGATTGACACACTTCTGAGCATCGTTGATAGGGTATCTCTCGACCGCCCCGAGACGGTCGATGACACTATACATGACCTCGTATCCGAGAGGATGGACCTACAGGATGGTTTGACGAGGATTCAGACAGAGATGTTTAAGACGCGCTCTCATATGACAGTTTTACAGCGGGAGAGACAGAGGCAGATAGGAGAAGTTCTGCAAGCTCGCCGCCGGGCCGCTACACTAGAGAGCCTCATCGAGGACATGCAGGTCCAGTAGTAGACAGATATACAGAGACTTTTGGATCAGATTACAGAGCTCACGGGACACATGGATGAGACTTCCAATAGTTAGACATATTGTACATCAGTTATAGTTTTGAGGCATCTTAGCCTGCCGCATGTGGCATTAATAAAGGACCTTGTATCGTTCTGTTTTGTAACACAACTGATCAAGTTATTAATATATGTTGTTGGTTATGGATTTACTATATATTGATGTTGATTTATGTTGCCGTGGTTGTTCATGTGTATTGTGATTGTATTCAGACATGTCGTGATGTTACTTTTGATTGTTATGGTTCTTTATATGTTATAATTGGGCTATAATCACAGATTTTTAATAAAGAAAATTTCAGAAGAAACTTGATGAATGGAGAGAAAGTTGCTAAACTTCACTTTTGCAGATGATAAATCAGTTTGTTCCTTAGCAATCCTATACCAGGAGTTGATCATTTATTTACGATAGTACCCAGACATGTCGTGAGTTTATGATTCTCAGTTGATTGTGATTTCACATTGTGACAGTATTGTTAGGACTTGTATTCAATTACCTTGTTACTCGAATTATTCTAACATGGTCATTATGTGGATTCTAAATCTGTGTTTTCTTGTGGTATTAATAGAAGTATGGCACGGTTTACAAATTACATTAAATGAGTTTTTGAATGATAATAAAATTTATAGCCCTCTTGAGTATTCATGCTCCTCCGTGTCAACCTCGTTCGTTATGGACCTGAAATACATGCTTAAAACTGTCAACACAAAGGTTGGTGACTTCATAGAGTTTGTTGAAATAATTGTGGAAACTTTGTAAAAATCATTGTGACAAGTATATGTAAATACTAACTGTGGATTTCTAGGATTCCAAATGTCTGACTATTTTACTGAATACAATATCACATGTAGGTAGTGTTTCTGTTGCTCTTAGTTCTTGACATCGAAACCCTAA